>VDFB02323175.1:0-81425 GCA_007258455.2 Sequoia sempervirens | reverse complement strand
AAATGCCTATAAATACCTAGTCTTTTCATCATTTAAAATCTAATAAGAATTAACAAGCATTCATGAGAAAATACTATTGTCAAGAGCAAGTCAAGAGCAATATTTTAGAGCTTTATTGCAGCAATTCAAGATCCTAACATCACGTCAAAGTGTATGTGTGTTCATGTTATCATTGTTTTGTGAAGGCTAACACTTTTGTAGGTCTCCAAAGAATTTAAGAAAATCAAGTAAGCAAGATGAAGACCTTGAGGTGATGTGTATGACTTTAGTCCTTCAAGGAAGCCATTGAAGGGTGGTGAGTTGTAGCACTTCATGATTTCATCATTCCTTCCTTTCAAATATCCAATTATCATTGACATTGCCATTATGGAAGTGGAAACACTTACATAGGGTTTGGTTGAGGCATGCCCCTAAAATAGCCTAACATTTTCTCTCTTTAAATGTGCAAGTCATAGGTTTGAAGAGGATTAAAGAAAGCTTGAATAAAAATTGTTCATTGTTGCATTCAAAGCCCTAAATCTTGCCAAGCCGCGGAAACTCACCTACAAAATTATCTAATAGTGTTTCAACAACTTTACAGACAAAAATCAGAAGCTCATATCTATCACTAGAGGACCCAAAAAGTAGAGCAAAACACCCTATCAAAGATGCATACGCCCCTAGGTGTCCTAGTCCTCCTATTTAGCTTAGATCCAACTTTTCAGGATAGGTACACAGTCTCCTGTACTTTCCAGATCTACCTATAAACTATTGTTTTAGTCTGTTATTTATTAGGATATTGCATTTTATGTATTAGGTCATATAGTCTAATTATTTCAAGCAATTTCCAAATCATTCCAATCATTTCCAATCCCCTCAAAGAAGGAGATTCAGGTCTAATTGGCTCACCTTCATGGTTGATAGTCAACCTATTCACGTTGTTGATCTCCCTCTTTAATGAAATAGTGGAAAAGGGCCACCTTGCAATCTTAGGTTATTTGCATTTAGGACCTAGGATCCCTTTTTCATTCTTTCATTTTGGTGAACCCGACATGTTGACATCATAAAATTTCTAAAATTGGAAGCCTTTCCAACCCTAGATTTAGGTTTTACCTTGCATTATCTTCCATTTCTCATTTAGGGTTTCATATTTGCATCATAAAAAGTCATAAAAATTCAAAAATATTGCACTCATATTGCATTATAGCTTGCATTAGGGTGTGTTTTAGTCATTAGATAGGTTTTTCATCCAAAATTGCACTCATAATTATCACTTTTGTTTACACATTGTCACACATTTGCATCTCATTTACATTGGAAAATTCTAGAAAAATAGTCACTGTCAAAACCTATTTGCAGATAGAAATAGCAATCTTAAACAACTTAAACGTTAATTTTCAAACCCCCTATCAAGGACTCAGACTCCCCTGGGTGCCTCTATCCTTATATAGTTGAAACAACAATTTTTTTTACAATTGTCTGTCTCTGTCTACTTAATTTGTATGTACTTGTAGATCTCTGTAGATCTCTGTTTTGGAATCCATAATTGCATGTTTTTAGGTATTTTGCATATAATTCATAAAGGTGAAAGAAAGTGCATTGTTTAGTTTTAAATTTACATCTAAAATCATCATTTTCAGGTCTTTGCATATTAGAATCAGTCAATTACTACATTTCAGATCTAAAAATTTACATTCAAAATTATTCAAACATCTTCAACATTATTGTATACTTGCATTTTGCATCAAATAGCGTAAGATAATCAAATTATGGAAAATTATTTACTATTACAACTATTTTCAAGTAGAATCAGAATCCTTAAGCAGTGTAATTCACAGTTAAATTTTGAATTTTAGAACCCTTGTTCAGGACTCAGATGTCCTTGGGTGCCTCTATCCTATTGTCTGTTCATAGTCCAACTGCCTATGATAGAATACTCTTAGTAGCCTCTGTTTGGATCTATTGTATGGTTCCCAATCACCCGTTGAATAACAATTTGAAACACATTGCAAAATCTCATACCATCATGGCTTGGTGTTTGGGTAAAGTGTGGATGTCCTTGAAATCATTGGTTGATGTTTCAAGTTGTGTGTTTGGTAATGACACTAATTTTGATAATGACATGTATGAGACTTCATCTCCTCGTACAAGTCTTATTGATATCCTCGATCAAGATGAATATAGTCCCCCGATCATTGTTTTGCATATGAAATGGTCCCTTATTAGTGATGATAGCAAGCATCTCCTAGGAAGTGTGAACTTTTTAATCAAAGTGTGGCCTTCTTCATCTATGTGATTGTCTCTTTGGTGGTGATATTGAGCTTGATTCTCTCAAGAGTGTGACCTTTCTTGGCATACAATGCTCCCCTTGGTCGTAATGCTATGGCTAGTATTCCCTAAGGTTTTGTCTTCTATTCCTTAACTAGTCCTCTCTTGGTAGTGATGCCATGCATAATATTCCCTAAGGTGTGACCTTTCATGTATTGAGCAGAGCTCCTTTGTTATTTTTGTGAATCATCTCTTGTGGTGGTATTGTTATAACACCCCTAGAGTTTTTAGCCTTATTCTATTGTTTTTTGTGCACCCCTTGAGGTGAGTTTTGTTCGTCCCCTGAGATGTTAAAATTTATGTACCCCTGAGGTGATTTTGGAATTCTTGATCCACTTTATTCATAGGATTTGAACTTAGTGTGGCATTGAACTTAGTGTGGAATTGACATAACATTTTGACCATTTTGTAGCAGCTTATTATAGTTATCAGGGAGTATAACTCTTGGTATGGTTATGGGTACACACCTAGTGAAAATAATTCCTCACTAGACCTAGTGTATTTCTCATTTTTCTACCTTGTCTTGGGGGCTCACCTAGTGAAAAGTGGTCCTCACTAGCCCATGTTCCTTCTATTTTGTGATTCACCTAGGAAATATCAGACTTTGCTATGGTGTGAGTCATGAACACCTTTTAACATGGCCACATAGCATAACACACCTTGCTTGCTAGTCAAGCCATGTGTTTCATGAGTGATGTGGCATAAGACAACTTGCTAGTCCTTATGTGAGCTAACATTTATTTGATGGATGATGTTTTGTACTTGAGACAATTTAAGATTAAGGTCTCTTTGCCTTACTGACTCGAATTTTTTGTACTAACCTTTTTTTTTGGTTGTGTCTTTTTGTGTGTATTATTCATGTATTCTTTGTCTTTACATCATTTTTGTTTTCATTTCATCATCATCTTTATGTTCCCTCATGCCATGTGTTTTCATCGTGTATGCTTTATGTTTTTCAATATTGTATGTTTGTGTATGTTATCTTGCTGCATTTCATACATGCATGTGTTCCTTCTATCTCATGTTGGTTTTCCATGGGATCTTGGATCCTAGAGTATTGATCACCTCCCTTGGTCCTTAGTCATCCTATCTCTTCAATATGGGTATATTTATACCCCTCTTGGCATATATTTTCTACTTTAGTGTGAGTTTGAGCATAAACTCATACTCTCACTAAAGTGGGGGCTAAATGTAGCATCATAAATTGTCACCCTTGATAATTTCACACTATGTTTTGCTACCCATAAATTATTGAGCCTAATTGGGTCCCTAATTTCCTAAAATTATGCATTCTATAGCCCATTTGTACCACTTTCCAATAAATTGCAAGCATTGAATAAATGTATCCAATTAGCATTTTTCCCTCGACACTTAATGTCCTAGAAGTTAGGGCCAACAAACTTGAGGTTGAATTGGATAGGTTGGATGTAAAGAGAATAAGGGATGACCTAAAAAGAAGGATTGATGCTCTTAGGAGTGTAGGTCAATCTAATAATTCTGTAAATCTAGGAAGTTCATCTCTAAAATATTCTAGTTGCGAGTATTGGAGGTTCAACATATTAGCAATGGGTGAACCCAAATCCAAGCTAGGTAAATGTAAACCCTAAGCCTCTAGTTAACATTAATAATCCATCGTTGAATAGTAATGTTGGAGGATCAGGCCATCAATATAGATCTAATTTGAATTCAAGGGGACATGTGGGTATGCAAAAAAAAATCCAGTTGGTGTTCTTGATAGACAAACTTTGCAATTAGAAAGGTATAGAAAATTAGATTTCACTAGTATTCCAAGATACCCCAATCCCATTTCTAATGAAACAAGAATTGTATTAATATTTTTTTTAGGAAATAATGCACTTTTTGGTGAAGATCATGTGAAAGCTTTTGTAAATTTTACTTATGATTTTGAAATAGCTGAAGATGTTATCATGAATTTTTTTATTTACTCTTTAATCAATGATGCTAGAGATTGGTATAGAAGATTACTAGAGGAAAGTATAAAAACATGGGATGAATTTAAAAGGATATTTAGAGAATAATATGGGGATAATACTAATTCTAGGTTTATAATTAAAGAGTTTATTAATATTAGGAAAGTATTAAATGAATTAGTCTTAGATTTTAATGCAATATTTGCTAAAGTCATGAACAAGATCCCTCCATATTTAAGGCCTAATGAATCCATGTGTTTTGTCTTGTATTGCAATGCTTATGATGCCAAGATGGGATATATATTAAAAGATAAAGACCTTTAAAATCTAGGGGATACATTCAAAATAGCTATCCATATTAGTAATCATAATAAATATGTTTCATTAGATGATAAGTTAGACAAAGTCATAAATATTTTAAAAGACTTAAGTTATAAGGTTTAAAAAAGTGATAAATGATTACCTCATGACAAGCCATACCATAATAGGCATGAAAGAATTCCTAAGTTGTTTGATCATCCTTACAATACTACATGACACAATGACACAATGACAAGCCGATTCATAACAATTAGAAAGGATCCACAAGTAAAGAGACTTCAGACCCTTTGAAGAAACCACTTGTAGAAGAAACACCCTAGTTTCTAGCTTGTTAGTTACCTCACTCTCCATCACAATGCTTAGTATCTCAATATTTTGAGACTTATGGAAATCCTTGTGAAGATTGCAATGAACTTGGTCATAATGTTGAACATGATGGTGATCACTACTAGAATGTAAATATGATATCTACAAAAAAATGCTCAGTTGTAGATAAATATTCTTCTTTAGATGAATATGGATTGGAGTTACATATAAATGATAGGAAGTATTTTAAATATTGTTATCAATAACAAATATTCTCTAATGATGATGAAGATTCTCATATACATAATTTTGAGTCTACCAATTCTAAGTTTAAATTGAGATGACCTTCTAATGATGAAATTAGAGTACTAGTAGCTATTTCAATTTCCCAAGTCAAGAGTAACTAAAATTTGAGAGCTAAGGTAAATAATGTCAATCAGGGAAATGTATGCACCATTTTTATTAAGGAAAAGCAAAGTGAAGAGAAATTTTTAGAAAAAAGTAAAAGTATTGAAATTAAAGGGAAAAAAATATGACTTGTCTTATGATCAAATTGTGTTACCTTTATTGAAAGAATTTTATCAAATAATGAACATTGAGCAAGATAAGTTGACAGATAAATCTACACAAAAGGAGAGTAGTGCTAAAGGAAAATTAAAGGTAAACATACTTATCCCAACCAGTGCTCCTATTTGCAATATATCCAAGTATGTGCTAATGAATATGACACAATTTTTTTCTCAAATTAAAGTTTTAATTCCTTTATTAGAAATGATGAGCATCACTGAACACAAAGATAAGGCCCTATCCCTTATAAAAAAATCTTCTACAAGTTTTTCCATTACTGAAGATGTTTTTATGTAGCAAGTAAAATACAAGAAGTGTATTTGGGTACTACCTTAACAAAATGTCCATCTCAAGTGGACCAAATTTATGTGACACTTGTAATAAATGGAAAATTGGTAATAAATTGCATGATTTATTTAAGGGATTTTACAAATGTTATGCCCTTATCAATTATGAATGAGCTTGGTTTGCAAGTTAGTAAGTCCTATGGAAATTTTTTTTCCATGGATTCAAGAGATGTACCTATCATAGGTATTATGAAAGATGTTGAGTTTAAACTAGCTACATTTCTAGAGAAATATTTCAACATGAATGTCATAGTAGTTGATCCATGTCAATATGGGATGTTGTTATCCATAAGATGGTCACCTGGCATGGGGGAAAGTATACAAAAGGATTATTCTTATTCTCTTATTCCTATAAATGGTAAGAATTTTTGATTGGGTAGAGAGAAGAGATCTCCTACTATAGTTGAGGAATTTGAGGATACCTATGAGGTATTCTTTGTGTATACTGATTTGGTATTCTTTGTGTATACTGATTTAGACAATTTTAGAATTGAAGCAAACCCATATGAACAAGAAAATCCAATTCCTCTTGCCAGAGAATTTAAATAAATCTTTGATGAAGAAAGTATTTGGTTGATGCATTTTGATGGTGCATTCTCAAATATATGATTAGGATCTTGTGTTATTCTTATCTCACCAACTAGTAAATCTTGTAAATCTTCATTTTCTTTAAAGTTTGATTGAACAAATAATGTTACAAAATATGAAGCTTTATTATTAGGGATAAATTTGGCAATCAAGCATGGATTAAAAAAGCTCAATTTTTTAGGAGATTTGAGTTAGTGGTCTCATAAATCAGATCTAAATATGCATCCAAAAATAAAAGGCTCAAGCATTACAAAGTTGTAGTGTGAGACACAATTGAATTATTTGATGTTTTTCCATTGATTAGATAGAAAGAGGAAATAATGTTATGGATGATTTCTTGGAAAACACAGTGATAAGTTTAGATGATATCACATTATTAGGGATCTCCAAAATAGAAGTAATGAAAAAACCATCAATTTCTAATAATATTTAAAGTTGGAAAGTTTTCCAAGATGATCAGAATTTGATAATTTTTTTACATTGTATAGATGAATACCACGACCAGGAAATTAACTTCCAAAATTTTGTTGAAAAGGTTAATGGAAAAGGTACTATCTTTGGAAAGGAAGTTTTTTGATTAAAAACTAAAAAGCTTCCTATAGGATTAGTGACTTTACAAAGAGCCTTTGATGGCATTGATAGAAATATTGCTAAGCCAACCCTATGGATGAAAAAGATTTAGAAGAGATTGATCTTGGCACAAATGCAACACCACAAACAAAATTCACTAGAAAGAAGATGAGCCCAAAGGTAAGATCTATGCTCATTTATTTATTAATAAAATATGAACTCATTTTTTTTGGTCATATGATGATTTAGAAGCTTATAGAGAGGATTTATTTCAGCATGAAATCCCTCTCAAACTTGATGCAAAACCATTTAGGTAAAAAGATAGACCAGTAAATCCCACATTAGCCCAAAAAATACAACAATTAGCTAAGATTAGTGATGGTGGAATTGTAAAGCCTATTAGACATTCCACCTAGGTTTCTAATTTAGTCCTAGTGAGAAAAAATAGAGACATTAGATTATGTGTGGATTTTAGAAACCTAAACATATCCTCTTTGAAGGTTAATTACCCTTTGCCTAATATGAAGGCTATGTTGCAAAATCTTAGAGGGTGTGAGTTATTATTCATTATGGATGAATTTTTAGGTTATAACAAAGTTAAAATTAAAGAGTCTGAACAATACAAAACAACTTTCACCACTCCCTACAAAACTTATGTTTATGTGAAGATTCTATTGGTTTAATTAATTTTGGAGCTACATTCCAAAGAGAAATATATGTAGCATTTTCTAATATCATTGATATCATCATGGTCATATACCAAGATGATTTGATTGTTTTTTTAAATAAAGAAGAAGATCATTGCATGCATTTAGAGAATATTTTTGTCAGGGCTCTAGAACATGGAGTTTCTTTGAGCCCAAATAATTACATGTTTGGTGTAACAAAAGGAAAGTTACTTGGCCATATAGTTTCAAAAGAACACATTGATTGACCCTGAATGGGTAGCTTCTATTGATAAATCTCACAACCCAAGACTATTAAAGAGATTCAATAATGTTTTGCTAGATCAAATTTGTTAGAAGGTTTTTTTCTAAATTTTGATAAATAAACAAAGGCTATATCTTAAATTTTGAAAAAAGGAGAAATTGTAGGCTAGACCAAAGAACCAACTAAGCCTTTCCAAAATATCAAAGATTCAATCAAGCAAGACCATGTGTTAAATTCACCTGATTTCTCTAAACCATTCCAATTATTTTCATTAGTTTCCTTTGATATAGTTATTGTTGTCTTACTTTAGAAGAATGATGAAGAGTATGAATAACCAATTTCATTTTTCAGTAAGTCCCTTCAAGCAACAAAATTGAAATATGATTCCATGGAGAAGTAAGAATATGCATTGGTCAAAGTAGTTAATTTTTTAGGTCTTATTTGATAGGTGCCAAGGTTACTGTATATGATCCTCATGTATTTGTGAAGGGATATTTTGACACATCAAGAATTCAATGGAAGGAGATATAAATGGATTAATGAAATCCAAGAATTTAATATTGAAATCCAAATTACTAAGATGATATATTCCAAAGAGAAATATATGTAGCATTTTCTAATATCATTGATATCATCATGGTCATATACCAAGATGATTTGATTGTTTTTTTAAATAAAGAAGAAGATCATTGCATGCATTTAGAGAATATTTTTGTCAGGGCTTTAGAACATGGAGTTTCTTTGAGCCCAAATAATTACATGTTTGGTGTAACAAAAGGAAAGTTACTTGGCCATATAGTTTCAAAAGAACACATTGATTGACCCTGATGGGTAGCTTCTATTGATAAATCTCACAACCCAAGACTATTAAAGAGATTCAATAATGTTTTGCTAGATCAAATTTGTTAGAAGGTTTTTTTCTAAATTTTGATAAATAAACAAAGGCTATATCTTAAATTTTGAAAAAAGGAGAAATTGTAGGCTAGACCAAAGAACCAACTAAGCCTTTCCAAAATATCAAAGATTCAATCAAGCAAGACCATGTGTTAAATTCACCTGATTTCTCTAAACCATTCCAATTATTTTCATTAGTTTCCTTTGATATAGTTATTGTTGTCTTACTTTAGAAGAATGATGAAGAGTATGAATAACCAATTTCATTTTTCAGTAAGTCCCTTCAAGCAACAAAATTGAAATATGATTCCATGGAGAAGTAAGAATATGCATTGGTCAAAGTAGTTAATTTTTTTAGGTCTTATTTGATAGGTGCCAAGGTTACTGCATATGATCCTCATGTATTTGTGAAGGATATTTTGACACATCAAGAATTCAATGGAAGGAGATATAAATGGATTAATGAAATCCAAGAATTTAATATTGAAATCCAAATTACTAAGATGATATATTCCAAAGAGAAATATATGTAGCATTTTCTAATATCATTGATATCATCATGGTCATATACCAAGATGATTTGATTGTTTTTTTAAATAAAGAGAAGAAGATCATTGCATGCATTTAGAGAATATTTTTGTCAGGGCTCTAGAACATGGAGTTTCTTTGAGCCCAAATAATTACATGTTTGGTGTAACAAAAGGAAAGTTACTTGGCCATATAGTTTCAAAAGAACACATTGATTGACCCTGAATGGGTAGCTTCTATTGATAAATCTCACAACCCAAGACTATTAAAGAGATTCAATAATGTTTTGCTAGATCAAATTTGTTAGAAGGTTTTTTTCTAAATTTTGATAAATAAACAAAGGCTATATCTTAAATTTTGAAAAAAGGAGAAATTGTAGGCTAGACCAAAGAACCAACTAAGCCTTTCCAAAATATCAAAGATTCAATCAAGCAAGACCATGTGTTAAATTCACCTGATTTCTCTAAACCATTCCAATTATTTTCATTAGTTTCCTTTGATATAGTTATTGTTGTCTTACTTTAGAAGAATGATGAAGAGTATGAATAACCAATTTCATTTTTCAGTAAGTCCCTTCAAGCAACAAAATTGAAATATGATTCCATGGAGAAGTAAGAATATGCATTGGTCAAAGTAGTTAATTTTTTTAGGTCTTATTTGATAGGTGCCAAGGTTACTGCATATGATCCTCATGTATTTGTGAAGGATATTTTGACACATCAAGAATTCAATGGAAGGAGATATAAATGGATTAATGAAATCCAAGAATTTAATATTGAAATCCAAATTACTAAGATGATATATTCCAAAGAGAAATATATGTAGCATTTTCTAATATCATTGATATCATCATGGTCATACCAAGATGATTTGATTATTTTTTAAATAAAGAAGAAGATCATTGCATGCATTTAGAGAATATTTTTGTCAGGGCTTTAGAACATGGAGTTTCTTTGAGCCCAAATAATTACATGTTTGGTGTAACAAAAGGAAAGTTACTTGGCCATATAGTTTCAAAAGAACACATTGATTGACCCTGAATGGGTAGCTTCTATTGATAAATCTCACAACCCAAGACTATTAAAGAGATTCAATAATGTTTTGCTAGATCAAATTTGTTAGAAGGTTTTTTTCTAAATTTTGATAAATAAACAAAGGCTATATCTTAAATTTTGAAAAAAGGAGAAATTGTAGGCTAGACCAAAGAACCAACTAAGCCTTTCCAAAATATCAAAGATTCAATCAAGCAAGACCATGTGTTAAATTCACCTGATTTCTCTAAACCATTCCAATTATTTTCATTAGTTTCCTTTGATATAGTTATTGTTGTCTTACTTTAGAAGAATGATGAAGAGTATGAATAACCAATTTCATTTTTCAAGAAGTCCCTTCACAAACAAAATTGAAATATGATTCCATGGAGAAAGGAATTATGCATTGGTCAAAGTAGTTAATTTTTTAGGTCTTATTTGATAGGTGCCAAGGTTACTGATATTATCCTGGTGTATTTGTGAAGGATATTTTGACACATCAAGAATTCAATGGAAGGAGATATAAATGATTAATGAAATCCAAGAATTTAATATTGAAATCCAAATTACTAAGATGATATATTCCAAAGAGATTCTATGAGCATTTTGTAGTATTTTTGATATCATCATGGTCATTACCAAGATGATTTGATTATTTTTTAAATAAAGAAGAAGATCTTTGCATGCATTTAGAGAATATTTTTGTCAGGGCTCTAGAACATGGAGTTTCTTTGAGCCCAAATAATTACATGTTTGGTGTAACAAAAGGAAAGTTACTTGGCCATATAGTTTCAAAAGAACACATTGATTGACCCTGAATGGGTAGCTTCTATTGATAAATCTCACAACCCAAGACTATTAAAGAGATTCAATAATGTTTTGCTAGATCAAATTTGTTAGAAGGTTTTTTTCTAAATTTTGATAAATAAACAAAGGCTATATCTTAAATTTTGAAAAAAGGAGAAATTGTAGGCTAGACCAAAGAACCAACTAAGCCTTTCCAAAATATCAAAGATTCAATCAAGCAAGACCATGTGTTAAATTCACCTGATTTGTCTAAACCATTCCACTATTTTCATTAGTTTCCTTTATTGTTGTCTTATTTTAGAAGAATGATGAAGAGTATGAATAACCAATTTCATTTTTCAGTAAGTCCCTTCAAGCAACAAAATTGAAATATGATTCCATGGAGAAGTAAGAATATGCATTGGTCAAAGTAGTTAATTTTTTAGGTCTTATTTGATAGGTTAAGGTTATCGATATGATCCTTATGTATTTGTGAAGATATTTTGACACATCAAGAATTCAATGGAAGGAGATATAAATGGATTAATGAAATCCAAGAATTTAATATTGAAACTAAATTACTAAGATGATATATTCCAAAGAGAAATATATGTAGCATTTTCTATTGTCATTGATATCATCATGGTCATATACCAAGATGATTTGATTGTTTTTTTAAATAAAGAAGAAGATCATTGCATGCATTTAGAGAATATTTTTGTCGTGTTTTAGAACATGGAGTTTTTGAGCCCAAATAATTACATGTTTGGTGTAACAAAAGGAAAGTTATTTGGCCATAAGTTTCAAAAGAACACATTGATTGACTTGAATGGGTAGCTTCTATTGATAAATCTCACAACCCAAGACTATTAAAGAGATCAATAATGTTTTGCTAGATCAACTTGAAGGTTTTTTCAAATTTTGATGATAAACAAAGGCTATATCTTAAATTTTGAAAAGGAGAAATTGTAGTCTAGACCAAAGAACCAACTGTTTTCCAAAATATCAAAGATTCAATCACAAGACCATGTGTTAAATTCACTTGATTTAAACCATTCCAATTATTTTCATTAGTTTCCTTTGATATAGTTATTGTTGTCTTACTTTAGAAGAATGATGAAGAGTATGAATAACCAATTTCATTTTTTAGTAAGTCCCTTCAAGCAACAAAATTGAAATATGATTCCATGGAGAAGTAAGAATATGCATTGGTCAAAGTAGTTAATTTTTTTAGGTCTTATTTGATAGGTGCCAAGGTTACTGCATATGATCCTCATGTATTTGTGAAGGATATTTTGACACATCAAGAATTCAATGGAAGGAGATATAAATGGATTAATGAAATCCAAGAATTTAATATTGAAATCCAAATTACTAAACTGGTTAGAGGGAAAGGATTGGCCAAAATCATGATAGAATCAAAATTGGAAGCAGTTCAGTTAATTCGTTTGATGAAGAATATCCTTAGAAAGAATGTAGTTTACAAGAATCCTCACGGTACAAGAATGTAATAAAGTACTTGTAGTACATGGTATGTCTTGGAAGTTTAAATGAAATTAGAAAAGAACCTTGAAACTTCAGGCCATTAAGTACATTATCTTGGAAGGTGATTGGTGCAGGAGCACCCAAAGGTTATCATAGGTTGTTTAGGACAGTCTTGTCTAGGACAACTAGGCAATAAAACTTAGTTTATTTAGAAATAAGCCTTAATGGCATTTTTGATTGGGTGATGATCATCTGATGAAGGTCATGTTGACCATTGGTTAATCTTAAGGCTTTTGCACAAATGAGGTTTTGACCTTTTAGGTTTTTAGAAGTTTCTTTTCAATTTTTGCAAAGAATGCCTAATTGGAGTTTCAAGCAGCCAAGTAGAGCCAAGGAGAGGATAACTATTTTTGAGACCTTATTTAGGGTTGACCTCGACATGGGAGAAAGGTTGGAAGCATTTTGATGTTGTTGAAGTTTTTAAATTCAAGAAGACAACTATGATTGAGTGTGAATTTTCTGATTTTACATTGAAGTTAGGTTTAAATGGCTTAATCATGGCACTGTAACTTATGCAGGGTGTAGTGTGGTAGTTCTTCAAGAATTGTGTGCCATTAGTTAGTTTCTTTATTCAATTTCAAGCATTGTTTGTAAATAATTTTGATTCCACACTGTCGCTGGTCTGAACCAAACAGTTTTGAGAAAATGGAGTGTTAGCTCACTTTCCCACTGTACAAATTGTACGGCCCTTTGGGAACAGTGACTAGACTCCATGGGTGTACATATTGTAGAGTTTAGGGTCTTGGAGAGCATAGGAGTTGCTGTGGAAGTCTTGCCCTAGGTGAGCCAGGGAAGTGCCCGGCTAGGGAGACTTAAGTGCAGAGCACATAATTTGCAGGGGTGACAAATTCTTGACAAATTTCCTTTTGGAGAAGGCAGGAGTGAGTCTTGCCAAGACCTGGTAATCAGGAGGAAACTCCATAAATTCATCTGGTCGGGAAAAGACTTGATAGTTTGAGAGAAACCAGAAAAGGGCTTTAAAAAACCCTAGTATAGGCCATTTTCAAGTTAAGGCTTTGTATGGACAGTTAAGACCTAAGACCCCAAAAATCTTTGTGAGGTGTTCGTATGAACCAGGAATCTCATAGAAAGATTGGGGGTTCTTTGGAAAGATTTGGAGAACTAACCAGTTTTCTTGGAGGAGGCCTAATTGGGGCTCCTAGGGCTAGTAGCCTTCTTAAGACCTAAATGAGGGTTTGGTGAAAGCGACCAAGAAATGGAGTCAGGTGGACCTTCAAGAACCATAGTAGGATGGATTGAAGTCTTTTGAAGCACCTCCACACCCCTGCAAAGTTAAATTCAATAATTTGGAGGTTTGTAGCCTTTAGAGTGAATTAAGGGCTAAGGTTAGGGTTGCAAGATTGCACCAAGTCTTGACTTGGTGGCAAGATTTGTGTTGGTAGTTGGGGTTGGCAAAGTTAGACCAGGGGATCCTAAGTACTAGAAGATCCTATAGGTTGAAGTGGTGAAGTGAGACACCTTAGAGGTCTTCCAAACAAGACCTAGAGCATGAATCAGTGATTGATTCATCCAACCTCCCTATTAGTGATTTGTATTGGAGGACCATAGATGGTGTCCTACTGAAGTGCTTAGATGAAATCCATGCTTCTAAAGTGTTTTCTAAAATGCATGGAAGTTGTGGAGGACATGTTATGGCTAGGAAAATAACTCATTTTGTGGAGGAAATTTTATGACATGTTATTGGCGGCCTACTCTCTTTTATGACACTTAAATGTTAGTTAGGCCCATATACTATTAGTACAAAATTAACTTATCCTATTCTTCCCCTTATCATACACAAGTAAATAAACAAGTAGAGTCAAATAGAAAAATTCTATTGAAGATAATCAAGAGAATGATAGGAAATAATAAGAAACCCTATAATTCAAAATTGTAGTTAGCTTTATGGGTTGACATAATGACTATTAAGAAGTCCACTAGAAAATCACCTTATGAACTAGCATATGGCATGGATGCCAGACTACTTGTGAATAATTTGCACTCCTAGTTTATAATTTTATCCAAGATTATGATGATGTTTTAGGTGCCATGATGTCTAGAATTAACCAATTGATTGAATTCGATGAGTCCATGAGAAAAGCTCAAGATATCAATATGAAGAAGCAACAAAAGGTTAAGTACTTGTTTGAAAAAATCTTTTGACAAGAAGATTCACAATAATGATATTGTTTTGATGTGGAGTGTAAGGTTTCATGATAAGGGAAATCATGATAAATTTGATCCATTATGGATAGGCCTGTATACTATTAGTCATATCCATAGAGACGATTCTTATTTTCTAAAAGATATGAATGGATATTTACAAAAAATTCCAATACATGAAAAACTCTTGAAACCATATTTTTCATGAGGTTTGAATTTCAATTTCCATGTATAGTTTATAATTTGTAAACTCTTTTTGATTTGATGTTTTTTACTTTTCGTTTTTATTTATCTTGTGTTTTTACACTTGATCTTCTTCTTAGAGTCTTCTGTGACTCTTTTGTAATCTCCACCTGCTTCTCTGAAGCATGTGTTCCTCAAACAAGAACCATTGTTGACACTATTTTCAAATTCTAGGGTTTTAGGGTTTATTTAATGTGTAATTTATGTATCTTTTCTTAAACGCTAAACCCCTATTGTGACTTTTTTCTTTATGTTCTGTTTGATCGATGACTTGATCAACCCATCATAACCTTTTTAAGTGGTTCTTGCATGCCTTTTTAATCATTTAAGTGGTCCTAGTTATCAATCTTATCCTTTTCGTTGCATGCACTATTTAATCACTTGTCACTCTTATACACCCGAAGGAATGGTCCACACTTAGTCTTTGCTGGAATATGTGTTTGAAGACAAGTAGATAATACATATTTCTTGTGTTGCACAAGTTTTAAAAGCAAGAGCAATAAAAATTTATGCTCGTAAAGGTAAAATCAACCAAGAAATTCCATTTAAAGAGCCCGATAGTGAAGGTGGGGCCGATCCCATGACTTGGAGGCTACTTTACAGGTGTAATTTTTTTATTGCAGTGCTCACGACCTTCGTAGTGCAGCTGGGTAATTTTTTTACACCATTAATTGCGATATCTCTCACCAAGATCAACGAGTGACATTCAAACATGAAAATAACTATGGAGAATTCATAGGTTTTTGCTTGTTCGAGCCATACTTGTAGAAGTGATAGTTTTCTACCACATGGATGATATGTATCACTTGATTTCATTCAATTAATAATTTATACAAGATAAATATTATTTGCAAGAAGAAAATAAGCTGTTTGTGCTACTCTAAAGGTAAATCAATTAATAATTTATATAAGATAAATATTATTTGCAAGAAGAAAATAAGTTGTTTGTGCTACTCTAAAGGTTGTGTTTATAAAAAACTAGGGTTTTTACAAGCTAAAAATGGGTAAGTCAAAATTCTCATTGTTGGTGCTTTGTAAATAGAGTTTTCTACATTGTGAGAGTACAATTAGGGTTTACAAATAATTTAAGATAGTTTTGTTAAGAAATTAAATCTTAATTGTAATTTAATTGTAAACCCTAATTTTATCATAAAACCCTAAAATGAATTGAACACCATCCCAAACCAATAAAATGAAAAGGGGGTTGGAAGAGGATATAATTAGTCAACGTCCAAGTTCATCAAAAAGTCAAAGCATGCGCAAGGGTTTAAAATTATTTTACACAGGTTGATTGATAGAGCTGAGGCCATTAGAGATGTGACCATTCTAGTCCAGGTTCAATGGGAATTTTTTAAATATGGTTTCAGAAGGTGCAATGTTGCAAGACCTATCTCAAATATCTAGAATTTGGATGTTGGCAGGCTAGTAGTGCCCAATGTGTTTGTTAATGTAGACTTAGTAAGAGCCATTGCCAATAATTATGATGATTATTCGAAGCTAATTTTAAACAACAAAGGTGGTGTGTTCACTAGATTGGATATGAATTTAATCTATAAGGTGTTCAACTTGAATTCAATGACAAATATTCCAATAGATTTTATCTCACCACATAGAGAATATTTTAGGGATAAGCATAGTTATATAGTAATGTGGTTGCCTCATCATAGGATCAGGGATCATGAAAAGAGAATTGAGTGGTTTACTAATGGTGAGGTTGAACCTTTCAATCATGTTATCTTTGAATATTATTTTGTATATAACACTTATTTTTACCTATGACAAATTTTGGGTATATATTACAAAATATAAATGCTTGTACATTTAATGATGGCGACTACTAACATTTAGAACATGAATCTGAATAGGAGTCCTGATTTTGCATCATTTATTGTAGAAGAAATTCATAAAATTATGATGGAAATCAAGACAAACAACAAAGTGATATACTTTAAATGGTATTCCTTGCTTTACCACATTCTGTTGTATAGTGGAAAACCCATATGAACCCAACCGTGCAATTAAGATTCAAGATGAAGAGGGATTGCCACTACCAATCCAAGGATGGACACATATTTAGGACATGCATGATCTAGCAAAAAAATTGATTTTCTTGTACAATTGGTAATGGAAAATCTTGGATTTAAGAGTAACACCAGGCTATCAGAAAGGATAATAGACCCAAGGAAAGAATTAGCGATGCTAGCATTAACCATAACTAGGGAGATTGGTTTCTTCACTCAAGCACAATAGTCATCAAGATATATGGATCTTAGGTGCAACCTCACATTCTTCCTAGGGCTGTAGTTGATAGAATTTCCTTTTTGGAAATAATTTGGAAACTAAATGAAAGCGATAAATTTTACTTAAGGGAAATAATAAAGGCTCAATATTAACATCCACAATGGTGTTTGCCAATTTTATGGCCACTTCTAAGGAAGGGATATAATTAATTTATCCTTTGCTACAACCTTATAGGATGAAGGTTGATAAAAAGAGATATTGTGATCCAGAGAACTTGATCAACCAAGTTAAGGAAAGAGTTGGAAGGGAACATTTGTCTCATGAGTTTTAAAAGGTTGAGGACATAATTAGAAATGCAATTTCAGATTCAAAAGTGTAGAAGAGAAAAAGTGCTTGGGTGAAAATTTTGAAAGGAGAAGAATAAAAGAAAAATACTGACCCTAACTATACATGAGCCTATAGATAAATTAAGGATCCCATTGTCAAAATACAAATCACTATTTACAATGTAGGTAATATTGCTCCTAAGCCAACTACAAAGCCTTAAGGACCAGTAATAGAAGAAGAAAGGTGGAGGGATGAAGAGGTTGAGCAACCAATGCCTCAAATTGATATGCCAAAGGCATCAAGTGCTCCAAGGGTGGTTATCTCACCAAAACCAAGAGGTGTCCAACCCTTGGTGGACTATGCAATAGATTATGCAAAAACATAGGAAATCAAGGAGAATCTACCAGATCCTAATGAGGTAACTTAAATCCTTGCATCACCACCTAGGGTCCCCATTGACTATCCTCCTCAAGATAAAATTTTAATAAACATAAATTCAAGAGAGAATATAATAAATCATGTGAGAGCCTTAGCCTACACTGAATTCCTTTCAGATACCAGGTTTGTAAAATCTAAGGAATTCAAGAACAAGCTGGAGTTCTTCCTTAGGAAATTGAATAAGAAAAGGGAAGAAGCATATGAGGAAGAAATGAAGAAGATAAATCAAGAATTTTTGAGGGAGGTTGAATTTCATGTGAACATTACTCCTGAAGAAGGAAATATAATTGTTCAAGAAAGTGGGTGCCTATTTCTGCTAGGATTGGACATAGCCTCTATCATTACATTAGATATAATTAGAAGGAAAAATACAAATGAGGAGGTATTAAATTATTAAGAACAAGAAAAGGATTTATATTTTGAGTCTGGACTTAGTAGAAAGTTTGAAACTTTAGATCTATGGGCTATTGCTCTAGAGACTCAAAATCCTCAAATTGCACATAATGTTAAAGAACTAGTCGATAACCATATTTTAAGAAGACTAGTAGATACCTTATTAAAAATATTTAGAAGGATTAGATGAAGCTATTATAGGAATATAAGAAGGTAAAACCACCTCTTCCTCCACCAAGTGTTGTTCTAGAACCCTCTACTCCATACTCAAGTTCAATGGATACATCAAGTCAAGGTAGAGAAGAATTATCAACGAAAGTAAAAGAGTATAAGGAACAACTATTTAAAAGCAAAGAGTAAAAGAGGCTAGAAAAAGAAGGAAATAAAAGGTAATACAATTAATTAAAAATCTATTAGGTCATAGATTATCATGCATCCTCCACAAGTTAGAAGATACATGGGTTGGATAGAAAAACTTGAAAAAGGCTCATACTAGTTATATGTAGAATATGAAGAGAATGGACGAGGTATTGAGTACTTGGATTCCTAAGGCAACATATATGAAATAAATTTAAAAATATTCCAAATTAAACCTTGATATTGTTGATGAAATAACAAGTAATTTTGCGCTTCTGGGATTACTAATGAGGTATCCACTTTTCAGATGAAATTGGAAATCTAAATCAAAAGAAAATTACATTCTTTTGAGGAATTGGAAGGGACATTAATGCCTAAAATTTTGGATACAAAAGGATAAATCAAGACATTTGATAAGTGGAAAGATGATTTTAATAAAAAAATCCTTCCTTATATACTTATATTTTTATTAGTGATGATCTAGATTCTGCTGTACTAAATTGCATCATTGATAAACTGTTAAGATTAGATTCATGTTTGGATATTTTTTAAAGGAACAAGAGAAATTTTGGATGCAAAATTTATAGGGCATATGAATAAACTGGTTCAAATATTTAACTTCAACTGGTCATCAAAATAAGCTTATTCCATCATCTCCACATTTGTAAGATAGTATTAAATTTATGAATAAAATAATCAAGTTTTACTAGATTCATTAATAAAAGCTTGTGTACTGTGTATTTTGTTGATTGCTTATATTCAAGTACAAAAATAATTGCTTTCATTAAAATGAAAAATATATTATGTTTATGAATGGATTATTAAGTAGGATCATGTGTTGATACCTTAGGATCACGTGTATTTCATTGACTATCAATATATATATATATATATAATTGATGTGAAGAGATGTTCATGTGATTATTGAACTTTGGAACCCTTGATAGGCATTGACCAAGTTAGCTTTTTCTTTTCAGTTCCCTAAACACCATACAAATTCTCAAATTCCAAATCTAGTCATAAGTTATTTATATTTATTACCAGTTTCTCATACATAATCTCAAATGCTTAAGGGGTAATATTTTGTAACCTTTAATCACAATATGTATGAGATTTATTTGCTTATCTAGTATCCATTAGAATTCATTGCATCATCTTTTGATGTTGTTTGCTATCATCTTTGTGATGACATATATTATAAAGTGATATCGAAAGGGAGACCCACCTAGGTTTTGCAAAGCCTAAATTGCAAAGGGAATTGCTTTCCCTATTCATTGGCCAACTTTATGAAACCCTTAATCATAAAAAATGATTTTTTTTTAAGAAGTTTCAGGCAATTAGTTGGAAACACCAACATATACCACAAGATCAGACCTTTGTGTTATGATCCTTACACCATACTAATCATAGTTATTGAGAAACTTTAAAGTACTACATACCATGGCACTTGGGTCTACACCATGTTGTCAATATAAAATTTCTTAAACCATATTCCTTCCATTTTGTAGTTGACACAATATCAACATCCAATAATCTAGAACCTAATCATCTCAATCTAGCGAAAAGTAATGCCAACATTAGCTTGACTATAAATAATACCCATTTAGGAAGTCATCAACTATTCTATGTTGTCAAGAATGAGTAGTATGTTGATCAAGCCAAATTGTATAACTTGGAAAAACTCTATACATAGTTTCCTATGCTTTGATAAGAAGCAATTTGTTCTCAAGAAGTGGAAAAAGATCTGAGTGTTGTTATGTGCACAACTATAATCACACCCAAACACTTAGCTTATGTTCTAGTCTTTGCTCCAAATGTATTTACCATTTTATACATTCTACATAAGATAATTATACATGTCGCTTTGTGCACCTTTGCACATCATTTATCATCTTATTTTTTTAATTGTACATGGATATATGTACTTTTATTAACTATACAAGTTTGATACTTAGTGTCATACAAGTATGACACTTGTCAAGCCTTTGTCAACATGAGAATTTTATATATTATTGACATTTTTCAACATATTATTTAAGTCCTACTTGAAAGCCTTTTTCTACAAATAGTTATCTTATACAAGATATAGGTAAGAGGTTAATACTAACAAGTTTTTGCATACACAATAGTATACAAGATCTAGTGTACAAGCCTTCCTTCATAAAATACAATTACATTGTAAAGTCTTCCACTCCTATTGCATGTGCAACACTTTACAATCTATATCATCTTAAGCATATTCTAAAAATTCTTGTTATCACCTGAATTTTGCACCCTGTTGAATGTAAATTCAACAATCCAGTGTAACATGGGAAGACCTCTAAAGCTGTGGGTTTCTTGTAGATAGAGGTCAACCTCTGGAGAAGGCCGACTTCCTTTGGTGTCACCTAAACTACTGATTCTGTAAAGGAAAAGGGAGGAGTGCATAAAAATAAAACCAAATACTATGGTGATACACCGAACTGATAAGAGCAATGGACTACTTAGGTTACACTTGAAAATTGAAAGTGAACATAAGATTACACATCAAACTCTGTAAGCTTTGCATTAATGTTTCACGAACATGTTCGATTCACACACTTTTTCAAAAAAGGGAAAATGCTTTTCACAGTTTAGAATCCATGTGTGATTATGTGAACACAGTTTGTGATTCGTATAATGATACTTTTGCAAAGGAAGGCGTGAAAACAATAGATAAAGTTATAAGGGAATAGAATAAATTCACAAAATAGCTTGATCATAACCTGAAATGCACAACACTTCGCAAGAACAAGATGGTAATTTGAAACATCAATAGTGACCAAGGTAAACTCTGTATATTATGCTCCAAAATGAGTTACCAAACATACATCAGCTGAGAAAGGATTGTTAAAATCACTAACTCTCTAAAATGCATAATTCAAACCCCCTTACAAAGAGGCGAAAATGCCATATATACAAAAAATGTCAGCCCCTGCCCTAGGGCTTACAAAAAATATCTGCCTCCAGAAAGATCCGCCCTTAGATCTTTTTAATCGAGTTACTTTTGCATTGAATGTGTATCCCCACTGTCCATGTCGGTGAAGGATCGCTCCAGGAATGGCTGCATGATCTTTTGGAATAATCGCATTAACCTTTGGCCCCCGTGTCCACTCTCGAACTTCCTTGAAGAGCTGCCTTGAATGCCCCTGGAGCATTACCATTAATATCGATTGCCTTTTGCTAGTAGACCTCACAGCTATCCCCGAGACTGATGACTTCTTCTTTCTTTCGACCTTCTTCTTGCTCAAGATCTTTCCATAGGTTGACTTCCTCTACAAGCAGCTTCAGACTTTCCCATTAGATCTCCACACCATTGTTCACCGAGCTGCTCCATCACCTTTGATCTCAGAATAAGTCCGTGTCGTTTATGCTCTGTTGATCTCATTCACAGGGGTAGTCAAACAGTCAAACGACTAATGGTTCACCTTTAGTTCTCTCTGATTGGTTGAACATATGCCATGCAAGATCCCAGGCGATCAAAGGTCAATAAGCCAGAATCACATGTCGGTGAGACACTAGTCGTGTCTCCCCGATGCGATTATGCCCTTCAGCAGTTATCGGCATAGCTCACCACCGGCAAGAGTTCATAGCGAGTTCCCATTGGTCATACCGATATTCCTTTCTATTGGAAAATCCATCGCTATTGGCAAGACTCTCTCAGTCGGCAGGAGGTCATAGCGAATGCTAAGAGTCCTATCGATATCCTTTTCTATGGGCAAGTTGATCGCTATCGATAAGACTCCCCGCGATCAACAAGACATCATACCGATCAAATATTATACCGAAGGCACCCCTCTGTCGGCAGGACTTTTCCCATTCGGCCAGACTTTATGCCGAAAGAAAACTCTCTCGGTAAGACCACCTTCATTCGCCGAGACATCATGTCGAACTCCTTTCTTTCGCCCCAAGCTCACTTCACTTCGGCAAGACCCTATCGGGTCGGCAATATTTCTCAGCATGGCCATATGTTTCGGCGAGAGCTCATTTCATTTCGGGGAGACTTTGCTTGGTCGACAAGACCTTTCACCGAGCTCAAAACTTTATGCCGATGCCGTTTCAATTTGGCAAGAGTCCACCCTGTCAGTGAGACTTTTTCCCTTCGCTATCCCTTATCGTCGAGACTCCTTGTCGGCCAGACCTTTCGCCGAACTCCTTTCTTTCGGTGACGCTAGCCCTGTGCAACGGTCGGAGAGACCTCAGCAGTCGGGGAGACATATTAAAACCCACGGCGAACAAAATGTCTGGACGACCGGTGGATCCCAAATGAATATAACACACTACCAGTCGGCAAGACATCTGAAAGGTCCCAGTGACTTTTTTCCTCAGGGGTTTTATGCCAAATCTGATTGAGGCAAGGCTTTCCAATAGACTTCCTTGTGAAATAGCATTAGATAAAGACCTTCCCAATGAAATCCGAACACCTGCACGCTGGGCTCAACCCTTATGGGAGCCACATTTAATCCACGTGCCGAATTTAAATGTAATTTCCCCTAATTGAGCCTGTAGGTGAAAACTGGGTAATATTTCTGGCGACCTCAACTAGATGTTTGCCTGCTAAACATGAAAACTAGTAGCCTAGACCTATCCATTGGGCATGGAGTCATTGGTCTGCTCTTCAAATTTCATAAAACCTTATAACTCAGCTCAAACCACACGAACTGAAAGAAACTACTGCAATTTTGTTGAAGACAAAATCTGAAAAACTAGGTGCAACAACTGCACTTATTGAGAAACATGACAAAAATAAAAATGAAACGTGCCATGGGGCACTTATTGCAAGCAAAAAACTGAAACTACAACTACTCTATCCTACACTACCCAGCAGTGGTAGTGATCAGACATAACCGTTTACTGGTTGTGAGAAAAAATTGCCCTTTCTCACCAACATAGGATGTGCTTCCTGCTTGCAAATTGTCCAACAGTGATGAAGGAAAAGTAAATGCTGAGTGCATAGATTAAACACCTCTCCAATCATGAAAACTACCTCCCTTTCTGTGTTAGACAAGAGGTGCCTGCAGCTGTTTTGAATATGGTAAGCCACTTGCATTGATGACTTTTGATATTGAATCCCATGCCCCCAAGTAGGTAATTCAATTGGTAACTCCTCTTGGCTGTCCTTCAACTGAGCTAGGTGCCTGATAGGACATCCCCTTGTTGGGACACTAAACTTGTAACTTTCAGCCCCTTGTTGATCTCTAAAGACTTCATCTTTTCCTTGACAAGATGTTGATTGGAGGTAATATGCAGGTTGTTCATTGACTGCTACAGTTTGATCTTCTTGACTAAGGAGTTGATATCCCTGTTGGATAACTGAAAACAAATCTTCAAACTATTGTTCCTTATGCTCTTTGTCCATGACAAAATATAACTCCTCAACAAAGTGGGGCAGCTCATCAAATAAGTTCATAGGCTGCAAGGCATTATCTTCTACAAATTTTTCAATAGTCTCACTGACTTGAATGGGTTGATCATATGCTTCCCTTTCATATGATACTAGCTCATCATCTATGTTAGAACAAAAAGCTTCTATGATATCATCTAACTCATAATTTTGCATTAAGTCTAGATGAGTTTTATCATTTAGTTGCTCCATACCAAGCATAGATGCTATCATGCATGTGAGATCTTCATCTTCATCAAAAAATTGAGGAAGTTCATCGAACAAGTCAACAATATTCTCTGGCTATTCCAGATCAACTGGTAAATCAGGAACCTGCATGCTCTCTTGAAGAAAAGCATCCAGTTCAGTTTTAGGCTTTTCTTCCAAGTCTAATGCTCCATTGTCTTGCTGATTGTCATCAATCGACAAATGCCCAAATTGCTTGATGTCTTCTAGCTGTTCTGAAACTGCAACCTCGCAAGTGCCTTCCACTTGAGGAAGATCTTCAGTCAGTTTTGAGCTTTGAGAAGAAGCAATCTGCTTGAAGCTTGGAACTAAAAACACGTGCTCCTCCAACTTAGCAATTTCATCGTAGCTATCCATGCTAGATTCACCCTGTCTAAAACTTGGAAGTTTGTACTTTGAGACCCCCTCCTTCACAAGTAGTTGGGGTTCTATCCTATGAGCTTGTGCAAGCAAGTGTTTCATCTGCTCATCCTTAGTTGCAACTTGTCTAACCAACAATTCCTTCTCATATATTTGCGCTTCCAACTCCTGCTGACGAATGTGAGCTTGAAAGGAAAGCTCCTCTTGCTGCATATTATATTCATTTCCCCTTTCTATGTCTAACATCCACCTTTGAAATTGCAGCAACATCTCCTTGACGCTACCCAACTTGGTATCCGCATTGTTAGAATTTTGGGACTGACTCAGGAGGCTACAAGGTTGGCTCAAAGTGGAATTAATATGCTACGAGGGGAATTGAGCAGGGGTGGGAGGGTGGAAAGCATGATAGGATTGCTGATAATGTTGGTTGCAATGAGGAGAAAGGCTGTTTGGAGACCCCGAACTTAAATTTTCATGAAATGGAGGAGAATAACCACTATATTGCTAATAACTAGACATTGCAAGGTAAAATATGAAGCATAAGCAAGTCTAGATAGCAAACCTCCTTAACTGTAGGTACCTGGGTTGCTGAAACTAGCTAATATTAAATTGGAGTCGCCATGGTGCTATTTGCGCTGCCTCCAAAGACTGATATTGTTGAGAAAAACACCAGATTTCTCAATATTTTTGAATTCCTCAATGATGCACTGGTACACAAAGTCACCATGATATGCTGATGTTAACCTCTGAAAGGCCTGAACCTTACTGGTTGCATATCAAAAACCAATAATAGACATGTAATTTTCAAACTGTTTGTTCGAGAGTCCCACCGGGCATGCCAGAAACTGTTATCACCTGAATTTTGCACCCTGTTGAATGTAAATTTAACAATCCAGTGTAACATTGGAAGACCTCTAAAGCTGTGGGTTTCTTGTAGACAGAGGTCAACCTCCAGAGAAGGCCGACTTCCTTTGGTGTCACCTAAACTACTGATTCTGTAAAGGAAAAGGGAGAAGGAGTGCATAAAAATAAAAACAAATACTATGGTGATACACCGAACTGATAAGAGCAATGGAATACTTAGGTTACACTTGAAAATTGACAATGAACATAAGATTACACATCAAACTCTGTAAGCTTTACATTAATGTTTCACAAACAGGTTCTATTCACACATTTTTTCAAAAAAGGGAAAATGCTTTTCACAGTTTAGAATCCATGTGTGATTATGTGAACACAGTTTGTGATTCATATAATGATACTTTTTCAAAGGAAGGCATGAAAACAATAGATAAAGTTATAAGGGAATAGAATAAATTCACAAAATAACTTGATCATAACCTGAAATGCACAACACTTCGCAAGAACAAGATGGTAATTTGAAACATCAATAGTGACCAAGGTAAACTCTATATATTATGCTCCAAAATGAGTTACCAAACATACATCAGCTGAGAAAGGATTGTTAAAATCACTAACTCTCTAAAATGCATAATTCGAACCCCCTTACAAAGAGGCAAAAATGCCATATATACAAAAAATGTCGGCCCCTACCTTAGGGATTATAAAAAATATCTGCCTCCAGAAGATCCGCCATTAGATCTTTTTAATCGAGTTACTTCTGCATTAAATGTGTATCCTCACTGTCCATGTCGGTGAAGGATCGCTCCAGGAATGGCTGCAAGATCTTTTGGAATAATTGCATTAACCTTTGGCCCTCGTGTCCACTCTTGAACTTCCTTGAAGAGCTACCTTGAATTCCCCTGGAGCATTACCATTAATATCAATCTACCTTTTGCTAGTAGACCTCACAGCTATCCCTGAGACTGACGGCTTCTTTCTTTTGGCCTTCTTCCTGCTCAAGATCTTTCCATAGGTTGACTTCCTCTACAAGCAGCTTCAGACTTTCCCATTAGATCTCTACACCATTGTTCACCGAGCTCCTCCATCGCCTTTGATCTTAGAATAAGTTTGTCGTTTATGCTCTGTTGATCTTGTTCATAGGAGTAGTCAAATAGTCAAACGGCTAATGGTTCACCTTTTGTTCTCTTCGATTGGTTGAACATATGCCACGCAAGATCCCAGGCGATCAAAGGTCAATAAGCTAGAATCACATGTCAGTGAGACACTGGCTGTGTCTCCCTGATGCGATTATTCCCTTCAGTAGTTATCGGCATAGCTCACCACCGGAAAGAGTTCATAGCGAGTTCCCATTGGTCATATCGATATTCCTTTCTATTGGAAAATCCATCGCTATCGGCAAGACTCTCTCAGTCGGCAGGAGGTCATAGCGAACACTAAGAGTCCTACCGATATCCTTTTCCATGGGCAAGTTGATCGCTATCGGCAAGACTCCCCGCGGTTGGCACGACATCATACCGACCAAATATTATACCGAAGGCACCCCTCTGTCGGCATGAATTTTCTCATTCGGCCAGACTTTATGCCGAAAGAAAACTCTCTCGGCGAGACCACCTTCGTTCGCCGAGACATCATGTTGAACTCCTTTCTTTCGCCCCGAGCTCACTTCACTTCGGTAAGACCCTATTGGGTCAGCAAGACTTCTCAGCGAGGCCATATGTTTCGATAAGAGCTCATTTCATTTTGGGGAGACTTTGCTTGGTCGGCGAGACCTTTCGTCGAGCTCAAAACTTTACGCCGACGCCGTTTCACTTTGGCAAGAGTCCACCCTGTCAGTGAGACTTTTTCCCTTCGCTATCCCTTGTCGCCGAGACTCCTTCTTGTCGGCCAGACCTTTCATCGAACTCCTTTCTTTCGATGATGCTAGCCCTATGCAATGGTTGACGAGACCTCAGCAGTCGGGGAGACATATAAAAACCCACGGCGAATAAAATGTTTGGCCGATCGGTGGATCCCAAATGAATATAACACACTGCCAGTCGGCAAGACATCTGAAAGGTCCCAATGACTTTTTTCCTTAGGGGTTTTATGCCAAATCTGACTGAGGCAAGGATTTCCAATAGAATTCCTTGTGAAATAGCATCAGATAAAGACCTTCCCAATGAAATCCGAACACCTGCACGCTGGGCTCAACTCTTATGGGAGCCACATTTAATCCACGTGCCGAATTTAAATGTAATTTCCCCTAATTGAGCCCGTAGGTGAAAACTGGGTAACAATTCTATTGGTGACCATATTAGTATAAATGTTTGTCCTTTGATCCTCCTAAGGTTTAGATCAATTTCTTCATGGAAAATTTTATCCTAACTAGAAAAGGAATAATTTCTACTTTATTTCTATGCATCTAAAACCTCTATAAAAATAGTTTCAACATATTTATGTTGGTTGAATCAAAGTTTTCCATTAACACATATATTTAATCTCCATACTTGGTATGAACTTTATAGCTCCTAAATCTTACGCATTAGACTTTAAGTTATTTTTACCATATCCTTATTGTTCCCAATTATTATATCATTAATAATAAATGATAAAAATAAATATTATTTTAAACAATATGGATAGATGGACATTTTAACTTAAAAAATATATTTTCTCTTCCCTTTATAATAAATTTATTAGGATGAGATATATAACTATCCACCTCTAGATCCCCATGTAGAAAATTATTTTTACATTTATTTTCCTTGCCTCTAATTCTAAAGCAACAACTATAAAATGTAGGAATCTAATTGGATTAGTTTTGGTAATAGGAGAGAATATTTTATAAGTCTATTCCCTCAACTTGGGAATGCCCCTTTTCCACTAGTCTTACTTTGTACTTGTCAAACTTACTATATGCATTGTATTCTTCTTGAAATCCATATTTTTTGAAATCCATATTTGTTCATTTAGGTAATACCAATCGAATTATACTCATTTGTACATTTGTTCATAGTCATTATTTACTCTTTTATGGTTTCTTTCCAAGAATTATACTTTTTAGATGAAATATCTTCCTTCACATAATTGGGTTCATCATTAGTAGAAGGTAAAGCAATATAACAAAATTTAGAAGGGATATATATTTTATTTCCCTTTGTTCTCTTGTGGATATTCGTAAGGGTGGGGTTTGAAAATCCTCTTCATCCTATTCTTAATACAAACTTTCTTCATGTTCATTGTTTTTGTGGTTAGATACATTTTATTCTTTTAACTATTCTATATTAAGAATGTAATGAATCCAATTAGTCCATTAAAATAAAACATCATAAAGTTTTTTTTAAACAATTAAACTAATTTAGAAATATTCAAATTATATACTAACATGCAAAAAAATTCAATCATTTGCAATTTACTATTTTCCCATTTAATCAATATTGGTATTTCTTCATAAGAATAAGATCATCAACATCTATCAATAGAAAACATGACGTAAATTCGACGAAGTCAAGAGTACATAGTTGTTCATATTGAATTACATCTTTAGGAATCAAGCACATATGAATTATTTTTCAAACATCATACTAGTGACATGATGTAAAAATAATTATAATGCAAGTCATGTTAAATAAATATTATTGTCTCTGATAAATCCAATCTTCAACATCTCAACTACAAGAGGGAGAGCATCACTTGAGTGTTTTTCCTCCAACCATAGACTAACGACCCCCCACACACTTTCCTACAAGAAGTGGCCCTTTCCTTCACAAGAGTAGTAGATCCAGAGAACTCCAAAAATTACCATGCCATGTAATAAATAATGATGTGTACTAATACAAATAATCTATCATCCAACTCTAGATACCCTCTAGATAAATATAATATTTCTTATTGATTTGTAGATTTAGACATAATGAACCAACAATTCAAGCATTAATTTTGCATTGTTTGGGCCAAGTATTTAATATAAATGTATGTATATCATAAGATAATATGTGTTATATGTTCACAAACCTCTTTCCAACTGATTATCGACAAAATGGATTTCCTATGAGATATTAATTTTCTTTTGAAAGAAAAAATCAACTTGTAAGATTAGATCAATTTTTATCATAAAATAAGTATAATTAGAGTAAATAACTCTTACATCTGCTCAAACTCTAGATAGATATTATATGTATATTCTCTCTCTCTCTCATACACACATACATATAAGTAAATAAAATTAAATTGCGCATGATAATCCTTTTATAACAGGTACTTATAGTTTAACTTTACAAGCATAAGAAGATAATGTACTTAAATCTTTTTGTAGCATCATAAATTGTCGCTTACAATTTCATGCTAGGTTTGGAACTCACTTTTGAGAATTTGCCTAATTATTTTTGTAATATTTCTATTTTTATTGTCTTTTCAGTAAACTGGGTTAATTCAAAGTCAACCTTGTTGTGATTAAGGATGCAACCTTGTTTGCAAACCTCTCCAAATAGTCATTTCGATATGTGCTTGAATTCATATTTATGCAACCTCCTATCTCCTTCACTAGTCTAGAGAAACAAGAAAACAACAAGACAACAATTTGGAAGCAAGTTATGAATAAGAAAGCAAGAAAGAAAATGATTAGAGATATAATTCAAGTCAATTACAACTTGCAATCTACTAGCGAATTCATGTATAAGTATCATGTGACGTTTCTTCTTTATTGTTATAATTATTATTATCCTCCTTGTGTGATATTGACACAACTACATCAGTCCAACAAAGGTTTTAGATATGAGCAACAAATTAATCATTGTTTTGCTATTATCATTGTCATTATTGTTTTTCGTCTGCTCTCCTAGAGAACACACTCTTTATCATTTATCATCATTGTTATTGTGGAGGTGGGAAAACCAACACAAAGTTTGACCAAGACAAGCCCCTATATAGCAAAACCATTCTCTTTGCAGGTTTTCAAGTTGCTTTTGTGGAAGGAGGATTTGACATCTTAACTCTTTTGAAGATCCCTGAACCCTATCTCTTATCTTTTATCATTTATCATGAGGAAATTAGGTCATTTTGATTACATAGGAAAATTCACACATAGACTTCCAAAATTCACTACGACAAGTGTTGAGACAGTACCAAGTTCGCACAAGTAATAAAACCCTAATTTTTGGTATTTTCAAACACTTGTATAATGTGCTGGCATGCTACACAATTAGCTCCAAGTTCCTCTTTATATCTCCTACCCATATTTTCTCTTTGTTTTTGATATTTCATTATGTAACATCCCCATTTTGTCACACTTAGTCAATTTGATCATAATTCACCTTGTTCATTGCATCATCTTATCAATCTTTATACTTTACAACAAAGGGACTAAAACCCTCAACCAAAACCTGCTTGGCTCTCCCTTGAGGACAACAACCAAGCACAAACATTAGTTGATTTTTTGTTCTAATATTTAAGGTGGAAAGATTGATTTAGATTATGGAATTTAGTTTAGATCCCTCTCATTTCCAACCTAACACTTTCTTTCACACATGATAGAATAATTTTTTTTGGAAACTGAGAATAAACTTATTAAATCATTGCTACTTTTTCCAGGGTTTAAACACTACCAACCATCACTTAATGAACTGACTCATTATTGATTATCTCTATTAATCTAGAGTTTTCAAAAATTTATTTGCAAACAATTTCCTATCAGGGTTAGAGATTATTAATGTATTGTTCCAACCAACACAATATATATGTTTGGATATCTATCCAATATCTAATATTAAGCCTTAGTTGACATATTATTATGCATAGTAAAAGCTCAAGAAAGACTAAGATAATGAATAAACCACTTTAAAAATAGGTAAGGCCGAGTGATTATCATAACATGCATGTTGACATATTATTGGTAAATCAAACACAAAACCATTTATTATCATGACAAGCTATCACTTAACTCCCACAATACTCCTACATTTATTGCCACCTTCTATGGTATCGACACATGAATAATTATTTTGTAATAATATTTATATGTATAGATTATATTTATGTATCTCTACACACACATATATATACATATACATATACATATATGTATTTATGTACATATATATACACACACATATATACATATATACATACTTATATATGTATATATATATATATATCTATACACATATATGTACATATATATTTATGTATTTACATATACACACACATATGTATATATACATATATGTACATATGTGCATATATGTATATATGTGCATATATGTATATATGCATATAAACATATATATTATCACAAAACAATTTTACTTAACTATTAAATATAAATCATATATATATATGATTTGTAATTGTATATACATAAATCCTAAACATAATTGAATCCATTAAAAATCTATTTATATTTAATCAATACCTCTATTTGAGATAATTGAATCATTAGAATAAAATAATTATAAAATAAAGATGCATATATGCATTTTTATACCAAAATAGAAATATTTCCTTATATGAATAGAATGAGCCAGGTTCTCATTCAACCATTACATTTACCTTCTTGCATAACATTCAAATAGAATATTAAACACATTTAACAATAATTAGAGTTTTTTTGGATAACTCTTGAATGTGTATTATATAAAATATAATCTTAACTTTACGAATAAAAAATTTATGTTCTCATGAATAAAAAATTTATGTTCTCACAACTAACAATATTGTGAAAAGTTTTTTTATCCAAAAAAAGCCTCACTTCCATTGTAATTTCATATTTTAAGTACAACTCATTATGAGGATTCATATAAAAGAAATAAATTAGATCAATCAACCATGAGTTATTAGACAAATATCATTGCTAATGTCATCTTCACTTGAGGACTTATCTATAGAGGAGTCTTCAATCTTAATATTTTTCTTTAACTTCACACCCCTTTAAATGGTCCTTTTTCTCACAAAGCTAACATAATTTAAACTTTATAAAGAACTTAGAAAAGTACCTTTTGAATTGGATTTTTTATCTCTTCTTTCTTTAGATTGCCTCTTACATACAAGGAATTTTTAAAGGATCCATCCATGGAACTTCTCCTTAGCTCTTCACTTAGTAGAGCTAACATACCTTCTTTAGGTTTTAACTTAGAAGATGTATTACTAATATCCATAATGAGATTATCCCATGAATCAAGTAATGAACAAAGCAAAGTGATAGATTTATTCTCTTCTTTTATTTTTTCATATATGGAAGCTGGTTGACCCACTACTACATTAAAAGCATTTAGATGTTTAGTTACAAATTCTCCTTCATGTATCTTTAAATAATATTTAACTTTCCTTTTAGAAACAAATTATTTACACGATTCTTCGTTTGAAAAAATGTAATATAGAATCTCATAAACTCTTAACAATGTTTTCACTTGAAGCATTTGCCAAGATTGAATAAAAAAGGGTAGCTTGATAGTATATATTGTTCTTCTATCTAATTTGGCCAATTCATCTTGATAAATTCATGAAGGTAATAAACTAAGCACAATTATTACTACATATGATCCATTAATATTTTTCCACTAAAAGATCTTCAACCTTTATATTCCACAACTAAAGTTTTTCACATTGAACTACTCAATATCAACTCTTGAAATGTTAGCCATGAATTCTAATTTTGAGATATAATTTTAAACTAGTCTAATTCTCTAACTAAAAGTAAAGAAAATAACACAATAAATGCGCCCCTTATTTACATGATCAAATTAAACAAATCTATAATACCAAAAGATGGTTTTAACTTGTTTATTCTTCAATTAGGAATATAAAATTAGATTGTATCTTAGTATCTGTAAGAGAGGGGGACAACCATGTGCAAGGCCCCAGGTCATAGAGGGCCAAGATGTGGAAGGATGCTCTAACTTACCTTAGCTTAGCAGAGTGTTAAGATATGCAGGACAAGCATGATGAGGACTATAAGGTCCTTTAATCACTCTACAGACCCAAAAGGAAAAATGGGGCTAGGCAAGTTGGTTTTCAGGTTCAACACTACGCCTTAGGAAGCTCTCTGCCCAAGGACGAAAGCCCAATCCTTGGACAATAGCGCGACACGAGCTAGCGTCTCTAAAATGTGATGGCGTCTGTACAACCAGACAACTAAAGAGACAAGGTCAAACCTAAGAAAGCAAGCTAATGGCCCAACTAACTATTACTAAAGCGCTAAAATAACGTGATTAAGTAAATGAAATACTCTCTAATGTGATAAAGTAAAAATACAAGAGTTAGGGTGGCAAGAAGGATCTCATAAAGAAACTCGTTCGCCAGCTAGCTCCTTGAGAACACATTCACCTACACACAAAGAGGAGGAAAATGTTGGGTGCTTGTATAGGGGTTTGCCTCATTCAAACCCCTATTTAGGTGTTTCCACCTCCATAGACAACTAAGAAAGAAAGTATGATAAATAAAGTAATATAATAGAGAACACCAAAACACTACAATACAGTAAGTGTGCTTACTCAACCAAGTAATAAAGGAGAGGAAATGGAAGCTTACCACCTCCACCAAGAGCACTCATGGCTGCTTGGGGGAGAAAATGAGAGTACTCAAGCTTCTTTTGCAATGGTGTTGTCCCCAACTTGCTCTATCGAAGTGATGGAGTGAAGTTGTTGCTGCAATGGAGTGCTTGTAGTGCTTGGAGTGAGTGCAAGAGTATGAAAATGAGCTTGTGAATGAGGTGAAGAGGTTCAACTAAATGCTTAGAAGATGAAATTCTTGTTGAAGGAGAGAATTTGAAGAGGAGATGAAGAAAATGACCATATTCGGGTCGGTCAGCCGAAGAGGGCGTTACAACTTGACTTCAAATGAGAAGTGTAATGCCTCTACAGTTTAGCCACATGAATATGCTAGGGACGTAAGTACGTCACGCGACGCGCTGTGCAGGCATCCCCGATAGAAATTCCTCCACCGATGCTCAAAACAAGCACCAAGTGTGATGAAAGCAACGAGCTTAGGTGTAATTAAGCCTCCAAACTTGGTTTTCTAAGGTGGATAAAGGAAAAAAGGGAATTTACATAAAGGGTGAAAATTCACTCTTATACATTTTTCCCCCACTTTAGTGAGCACGAGTATTGATGAGTGCTTGGTAAAGTAGATCAAGGAAGGAGTAAGGTTAGAAGTGCATACTTGAACCGTTGAGGAAGCAAACCACGGTTTGGTGAACCTGAAGGTGTAGGCGAAGCGAAGGACTCCATAGCTTCTCAGAACTATGAAGTTGAAGATAGAAAGTGTCTTATAGGCCTGCAGACCTACAAGGAGGCAACCCCCAAGATCTCTCACATGAAGGAAGCCTCGTGAAGCAAGTTCCTTACAGGCCCGCAAACCTGCAAGGAAGGTGTCCCCCAAGAACTATAGCATGGAGGAAACCAAAAGGAAGCACCCTATAGGATCTCAGGCCTGTAGGGAGGTATCCCCCTAGATCGCTCACATGGAGGAAACCCAAGAAAGTGTACTCTGTAGAGTCAGGAAGCGACCACGTAGGCAAGTAAGTGAATAGTCGATAATTTGGAAGTCTTTCAAAGGGGTCCCTCGGGAACCCTTCAAAAGAAGAGGGGACCACTCAAGGGACACACTATTTGAAAAGTGAGGTCTAGTCAAGCTACCCCCAAGCTATACGCGAATGATTTCACTCAAGATAGGATCTTTCAAAGGGGCTCCCTCGGGAACCCGTCGTGAAGAAGGGGGTCCACTCAAGGGACACACAATTCAAAAGTAGATGTTTTCTTTCTCAGAGTGATCCATCATCAAGGGATCCTTTTGAAAGATGTTCACTTCATCAAGGAATTCGAAAGGAAGAATATGCCCCCACACGAGGGGAAGATCAAAGCTATTCTCGCTTTAGAGGAAGTTTCCAAGTCCTTTCTTTATGAACCCGTGATGAAGGAAATGTGTTATGTTAGGGTTCCAATTTGAGAATGTGATTTTGAAGAAAAGTTTGAGGAGATTTTTCGAGAAAAGATTCGTTGATAACAAATGCATTTTTTGAAAACCAAAATGTTGAAGAATTTAAGCGTTGTCACACATGAGAGGGACAACTCAAGCAAAGAAGATAAAGAGAAAGCAAAAGAGAAAAAGACAAATGAAGGGCACAGGGGGATCTGGTTTAGCAGGGTCAGATCTATCCAAGCTCATAATAGGTAACCACGATGCAAGGTGAAAGATCATCAATCCCCAACCAAATCAGGAAGAATGCATGGAAAATAAAGTAAAAATAAAAAAAATTGGGTCAACATGGAAGGGAAGCCTAAATGCTCCCAACACTTTGCATCATCCCCAATTTATCAAAAATTAAGCACAAACATGGAAGAATGATGATACAAATAGAAGAAGGTTCACGGCACAAAAAACCACGCTTGTATCCAAGCACCAACAAGGGTGATGAGGGTCATCTAGGCACACATAGCACAATCATGGGGGAACACATCACAAAACACACACACACACAAAAGATCAAGAAGAGGTCTCCTCCTAACACTGATTGACCAAGAGGTCATCCGATTCCCACTCGAGATCATTGTAGGGTGAAGGAGGATGATTCTACAGTGGTGGGATGTTAAGAGGAGGAGCATTCGGTCCTCTTGCAATAAGGGCCAAGGAAGAAGGTTCTGCAAGGTATTCTTCATCGAGCTCTTATGGAGCTAATGTCAACGACTTCGCGAAGATCGTTGACAAGGTCAAGATTTCATCCACGGAGTTAAACATGCACCCCATAGGAGCGTCATGTCTAACTTCAATGGATGAGGCAGGCTATGCCTAAGATTCACCACAAGGCTCACCAAATGACTCAAGAGTTTTGAAAAACTCAGGGGAAGCCGGGACTAGTTTCGTCACCAAGACAAAACAAGTCAATGCGGGGCCACCTTGCGGAGAAGGCAAAATCCTCTTACGTCCTTCACTACTAGAAGGACCACACTCCATCTTTTCCTTCATTAGAGGAGACAAACTCCCCATAGACGAGGCTAAAGGTGCAAAGGAAGAGGAGGAAAGAATCACAACAGACACAACTGAGGTATTGATCATATCCACAGGCTTCAGGAAAGGCTAGATATCAAGAACAAAGATCAGCAAAGGCGTCTCCACCAAAGGAGCAATGAACACCTGTACCCCCTTGGGGTTAGGTGCATTCATACTCACAATGGAAGCCGAGAGCGATGCAAAACTAGACTAAAGAGAGGTGGAAGGAAGGGGAGAGGAAGACATTATAGGAGGCCCTAAAGTAGGGGAGGTTGTTTCTCCCTCCTTCCTTTGCGAGGCGGCCTGCTCAGCCAAGAGAGCCTTTCGCCAACACTTGTGCTCGGGTGCAAGGTGGTTCCTATGACTTTTTGAGTTGGAGACTAGATGCTGTGAAGGAACATAAAGCTCCTGCTTGACCATGGGAACGTCCACTACAACCATTTTTGGTAGAGGAACAAATTCCTGAATGGGAGTAGGAGGAACAGGTTGAGAAGCAACAAGGGGTGTCAGCTCAAGAGCCTCGGAAGTGGGCCTCTTCCTATTCACTGCTTTGGGAGTAGAAGCGGTAGGAGGCCATGAAGGTTGAGACAAAGAAGACTCTCCTTGGGAGACCTTCTTCCTATTATACCGAATGGGTCTAGGTTCCGTCGATAGAACAAGAAGTTTGAATGCAGGACGCTTAGACTTTCGCCAAGCGGGCACCATAGGATTCTCCTACAAACGAGGAGCAGAATCTGATGGTACCACAACAGAGTGAGAAGAAGCGTCAAATTGACTAGCAGAAGAGGAGGATCTTAGGACTGCTTCTCTTCTACCTTCCTTCGTGCCTTAGCGACATCGATGTCAGCTTTTAAGCAAGCCCCATGTGAAACAACATAAGGCGGTGAAGGGTATCTCATTTTCGGCCTTAGGCACCCTTTCTTATAGTTCTAATATGTTCAGTGCAGAAGGTCCGTTCTAGGAAAAAGAGGACCAATGAGCACAAGCCAAGAGTAGTCCAAGGAGTAGCTACCACAAGCAAGTAGTGGTCTATAATTGGTGTCATGGATTACGTGTATGGAACCCTCATGGATAAATTTTAAACATTTATGCACAACCGAGGGTATTGCATTCATTGCCACCAACCAAGGGATACCCAACTTTACTCTAAAGACCTCAGACCTAGGAATAATGTCAAAAAGGAGTTTCATAGATTTAGGTCCAATCGAGACCCACAAGACAATACTACCCAAAGGGGGCACAAAAATCCTGTCATACGTGTAGATGGTGCTCACAAGTGCATCATACCCATCTTTATGTAAGAAGTTAATCAACATAATCTCCTCGGTTATTATGTTTACTTGTGACGTTGGATCAACAAGAACACCTGCTATGATATTTCCATTCATCTACGTAGGAATATAGAGAGAAGATGGTTCCCTGTTAAAACCCATCAACATGTCTTGTGATGTAAAGGTTATACCAGTACCACTATCCACAAGTTTCGTAGAGAAGATAGGTTGATGCAAGAAGGACGCCATTACGGACACTAGACGACACTTCCACAGAGTCCCTAAAGGTTAAAGGATATGATAAGGATCCAATTAAGGTTTCATTATGCAACACCTTCAGAACCTTCCAACTATGCTAACTAGGGGTCATAGGTTGGGTTGTAAGGAAATAGCCTCACAACAATCACACCTACAACACTCTTAGAGTACGAGGAAAGGAACTGTCATTATCGCAAAAATGGAACCAAAATGGTTCACATTAGGTTCACCAAAAATGTAAGAGGGGGGCTGTTGGCCTCCTACAATGATTTAATAACTAAGCCTTTACAGCCGTGATTCAAAGACTGGACATCTAACCTGAATAGCTATTCAATCATCATGAAGGTGCATTTAACTTGTCAACCCAGAGACGTGAACTTGAAATGGGTCAGCACAGTATGTGCACTAGGGGCTCAAGTAGCCATTGCATTCTACGACTAAGAAACACAATACTGAAAGTAAATTGCTGAAAATAAATGAAACAAATGTTAAACATCAACCGAAAACTATGGTAAGTTGAAATGCAAAACAAGAATGGAAATCTGAAGAACAAATAAGAAACTACTCTGTCTGCTTCGGTTGCAGGAATAGTCACAGAATGAAATTCTAGTGGCTGCAGGAACAGTCGATGCCATATGTCTAACTAAATACTAAACAATAAGCAATACTAAGCTAATGCTAAACTAAGAAGACATATTACTTACCAAGTGGCCCCCCTTGGATAAGTATCCTCTAAACTAATAAGAACTCAGATGCTTAAACTCAAAACTTTTATTTCATTCACTATAAATCATGCATACAAAGAGTAATGTATTTGTATTGTTGAAACTGAAGAATGCAAGTACAATACCAAATCGTGCAACTCCTGAGGAAGGAGCATCAAATTATTATTTATACTACAGCTAAATAGGGTAGTCAACTCCACAATTGGGAGGATGCCATTTAGGGAAAATAAGGGAAAGTGGAATGATGGCAGTTACGCATGCAAGGAATCTGGCCAGACATGCAAGTCAAGCGCATATTCAACACAATAGTAATTCCCATGCATGCTCAATCATTAAGGTCCACTACAAGGCAATTACGCTCAGTTGCATGAAGAATCTTTTTTGCCGGCTGCCTTTGACTTGGAGTGATTCCTCAGTTGGACGTTATGGTGCATGCCCAGTTGGCGGTGTCCTCCTCAACTTAGCTCATTAAATTTGCATGACAGAGTCAATATGCATAATAACCACACATCTATAACCACTCTAAGAAACATCCATTAATCACATACAAAATCAATATAGATAACCCACATATTATGCCAAATGTCATTAAAGCTTGCAAAGATAGGATATTGTCAAATGTTAATGGTTTGAGGGAAACATTATGCCAATACCAACACTTAAGCATCAAAGTCCATGACATCTATTAGCAAATAGACTATAGATTTTACCCAAAATTAGATCAAAAACTAGGCTCATCGCTCCCCCCAACCTAACGTTTTGCTGGTCCTCCAGCAAGGGAAGGGTTGTTCTTCTACTTGGTCAAAGCTTTAAAATTTGCAACAGAGAGTTGTCCAACATCAGTGGCTGTAGTGCATGAGTTTGGGTCCCAATAGAATCCTCCCAATCTGCCAAACTTGTTCCATCTCTGCCTTTCTGCAACAACATCAAATTGGTAAAATATGAAATTTGGCATGGGCCACATGAGCATGGGTGGTTGGAAAGTTAGGGGAAGCCAGTCTCGCCCCTGTGCTCTCCAAATCTCAATATACCTCTCAATTCTTTTTAGGGTTACAACGTAATTGTGGATGGAATGAGGCTTAGCCTGTTTCAGCTCATCAGTCAAACTATTCCATCTCTGGGATAAACATCTCCTCATGGCCTCTTCCTTTGTTGTTGTCTTTACCTCATACTCACTATAAACTACCTCAATCCAAGGCATAATTCTATTGGAATAACTTGGTCTGAGTAGCATTCTGAGCCATTCTTTGTAAATGTCCCTTGGGTTGCTTGATTCAACTCTAACATGCAGGGGAATATTAGATTCCAATTGTTTATAAGCACTATGTTGTTGTCCCCAACTAATCTCATTTTGTACCCAAGAAATGAATGCTCTCAATTGAATATCTCCAACATACAACAACAGATTCCAATCATGGTCTTTTGTGACAGCATAATTATGTAAATAAAATTCACATAGCAAATTTTTTTATTTCAAGTGAGGCAATCCTATAAGCATTGAATAATTCCATGGGGGTGTCAATAGAAGGATTCAAACCCGAGGCAATTCTTGACATATTAAAAGAGAGATACCTCTCCTTCAGGAGCAGAGCATAGACTCTTGGAGGATCTCTACATTCCAGAATCTTTGGTGCCAAGGCTGCCATATCATCTATTCTTTGCTTCAGGGTGGCAATTTCTGCATTTTTATCCTTAATTTCTTCATCCTCTTTTGAATTTCCTCCTTTAATTTTCATTTTTCCTTTTTCCATTCTTCCTCTCTTCTTTGTATTTCCTGCCATAAATTCAAAAGAACTGCATGCATTGTAAAATTAGGAGGCTTATGGATTCCTACCAGTATTTTCAGTGGTGGCTCCTCATATGGTACTATCTGCATGGACTCAGGCTGTCTAGTTATCTCGAGCTGCAAAGGTATTGTTTCTTCTTCCTTTTGCTGCAGGGACTGCTGTTCTTGCTCTTGCAGTGGCTGCAAGAACTCCTGCTCTGGTTCTAGTTGTTGCTATAGGACTTCTTGCTATAGAACCTCTTGCTCATGCTACAGGGAGTCCTAATTTTCCTCCAATTCTTCTGCAATGTTAGCAAGATCAGCCAGTGTTATATTTTTTGCTCTCTTAAATATGTCTCCTTCTCCTTCAACATTCTCCTGCTCCATTGGAGCTTCAGGGTCCTCATGTGAGGTCTCACTAGGTTTAGGGCTTTCTTGTGGAGGCATACCAAATGCAGGACCAACTGGTCTTGATTTCCTTGGAGATCTCTCGTGTTTTCCTTTGGTTGTAGGATGAACAGTATCAACCTTCCTCTTCTTAGAACTTGGCACCACTCTTTTTACAAGATGCATTTTAGCCTTCCCTTTTATTGTTTCTACTTCTCTTTGTTGTGCCCTAGATTTCATGAGGGTTTCAAGCAGAATTTCATCGTCAGAACCTAAGGAAGGGATTTCTTTTTTTTGTATGCTCTGTTTCAGAAGAACTAATTTCTATATCTTCTTCTACTGCAAGAAGATTCACACTAGATCCAGCACCAGAGGTTGAAGCACTAGGAATGGCTTCATCTGTGCTTACCCTCCTACCAGATCTACGGGATTGAGGTATAGCCCTAGGTGGAAAATGATCAACTTTGATAAACTCTTCCCAAGTCATTCCAGATACATCGTGCAAAGATTGTTCAACTAGCAATTTAATTAGGCAATGGTGGGAAACAAAATTATCCCTACCTTTTTGAGTTTCGACCACCATGATTGAGAGAAGATTATATAGCACGTTAGGCACATTCATCCTTTTGTTGTGCCTCATATGATTCAAAAGCTTGAAGTGGACAGACTGCAAGTTTGACTGGCGACCCTCGCAGGTGATGTATTTGATGACATACACGGCTATCTGCTTCCACGACTCGGGCAAAGACATTCTCTTTGCGCCCTGTTTGTCTATGCTCAATGGGGGATCACTTGGCTCTGTAAATTCAGCCCTAGCTGACCTGGAATCTCTAGAAGCAGGGCAATTTTCACCATCAGTAGGTAGCCCTATAACCTCTACAATTATTTCCTCTGTTGCCACAACTTCCACCCCTTTTACTGTGGCTTTTCCTTCTAAAAATGTCTAATCAAATTCAAGGGCAATGCCTTCATCAAAACCATCCAACTTCAAAAAGTAATCTATCCATCCATAGTTTTTAAATTTGGCCAGGCATTGTGCATCCTGTAGTAAAATACCATGCACCATGGGTTCGTTTCGAATTAACCCACCTACCATTGTCTACAATCAAACAAATGCTCTACAATTTATTTTCCTGCAATTCCCCTTTTTCCCAGTACCACCTTGCTAAATTTCTAGCGCTATTGCCAATTGAATTTCTTTTCTTTTGTTTTGCAACTGTGGCTCTTCAACTCAAGATTTCGACGGGGTCAATAATGGCAAGAAAAAGGGGTAATAACGGAGAATCATGATAGGAAGAAATGGTGGCTACAGTTACTGTCACTTCACATATGCAAGCCATCCTCTCACTTGGATTTCAAATCAGCTCATTTCAAATTTCTAACGTAGCCTAGTATGAATTGACACATGGGCAATAAATTCACAAAATATTTGCATCTTTTTCATTCCCCTCCCCCCAACCTAAATTTGGACATGTGTCTGCACATGTGAGGTGGGAGTGGTGATTGACAGGGAATGATGGCATCTATGTGAGTATCTATACTAATGTACAGTGATTAAATGAACACTCCTAAAAGATGATTGAAGATAGCAATTAATGTTCACATACCTGAATGTATGGAATATTTGTTGTAAAGATCACATATCAAGTAACACTCACCTTGTTGGAGAATGAATTAAGCAATAAATGAAGATGAAGTGAAATGAGGTGAGGTGGAATGAAGTGATGGAAGAGAGAGAAAGGTGGTGATGGATGGGTGGATGGGCGGATGATGAAGAAATGGACTTCCACGCAAGTGAAAGTCTTTATTATGAAAATTACGTACCTCAGTTAGGCAGAAGGGGGGACACTAGGTCCACTGGCTTCGGCTGCAGGAAGCTCAGGTGCTAAGTGCTAGTGAATTGTTGTAGGAACTCTTCTTTAGAGGCTAGTTTGTGGTATAATCTGATGCGATGACCGTTGACAAGTAATTTGAACCTGACAGGGTCAATGGTAGTGAGCTGGACAAATCCATTGGGAAAGACTTCAACAACTTCATATGGTCCTAGCCACCTTGTGTAAGGAAATCTAGGAGCGCATCTAGTGAAAACTCCATACAGTAGTGCCTTTGGTAACTTTCATTTCGATTAGGTTGCCTCAAAGACACGTACAACTATGTCCTAAAGTGGAAATAGACACAGTTATTTCCACATTAATCCTTCTGAGAGAAACACATGTAAATTCAATAGCAATCAACAACACAGATGAAACATACTACATAAAACAGAACATAAAGATTTTACGTGGGGAAAATCCTTTCGGATAAAAAACCCCACTCTCCAAAGATCGAGCCATTGTATTATTCAGCAACAAAACAGTTACAATACAATTTCAGGCTCTTAGCCCTTCAGAGATTACATCTTGTTCATTCTGGATATAACTGGTAGCAAACACCCCAAGAGAGATCAGGGGAGATTCCAGCATAACACTGCCTTTCTCTTCCTCTACTTCAACCTCATGGCTTTGGCCTTTCGGCCAGCCACTCGGTCCTCACTCTATCATTCTCTCTCTCGCTCTTGGCTCTTCAACCCCTTGGCTTATCAGCCCGCCAACCTCCTTCACTATAGAACGTCCAATGCATTCTTGTACATTCGTTCTCATCCGGCTCTCTGTGAATCAGTTCAAGATCATAACTGTCAAAACAACAACCTCCAGCTCAGCATCCTTATCAAAACATAGATGTTTCCATTTCCTCATGTAGATTTTTCCCTTCCACATAGAAACGGTCGCAACGGTTCACATCCTGTTCTCAGATTGGTCCACATCGTACCACATCATACAGTTTTCACTCGGTCAACAATGATCAGCTTGTGTTGCATGTCGGTGAGACACTAGAAGTGTCTCCCTGATGCCACAAGACTTGATTACACATTGTCACCAAGAGTCCTCTCCATCGACAAGAGGTTCCATTGAGCTTACAAGTTACATCGACCTCAACAAGCACATCGGTGAGACTATCGCTATCGTTAGGAGTTCACATCGAGTCTTCAAGTCATACCGAAACCCAAATAGTCGCCAAGAGTCATACCGATATCAGGTTTCCCATTGGCAAGAATTCCTATCATCACCGATACATCATTCTGATACATATGAGTTTCCCCGATGACCACGAGCAATGTCGGCAAGACTTTACATATTGCCAAGACTTCATGCCGATACCCTTTGAGTTACTCCAAGTGTATTCAGTTGGCCAGACATCTCCCAATCGCCAAGAGATCTTCCCAAATGTTCAAGTCACCCCAATGACTACAATCGGTGAGACATCTCCCTGTCGCTAGGATCACATACCGACACACTTGAGTTACCTTGACGGCTCTAGGAGAAAACATATCGGTGAGACAACCCTCCATTGCTAAGAGTTCATATTGAAGCAAACAGGTTACATCGATGACTCCAGTCGCCATAGGTCACACCGACATCTGCTAAGCACCTGATAACAAACCCTTCTGTCATTGAGACATTTCCACTCTACAAAGGGTTATAGCGAATGCACCAAGTCATAGCGACAGGTCCATTCAGCAAGACAGAATCAAAATCATAGTGACATGAGAAAAACACAAGATTACTGAACTGTCAGTCGGCCAGACACCATGAATGTCACGGTGACCATGCTTTCTCAGAGGATTTAGCCTGTGAGATTGAGGCACATTTTCCAATAATCTCCCACTTGACGAAGATCACACAGGCACCTCCAAAGCAACCAAGAACTAAGATCACACTAGCTCCACCAGTTCAAACCCCACAATACTCAAGACACCCAATCAACATGATTCAACAGATAACAGTCCACAAAACAATCTACAACAAAGACCAGGTATCCAACAACAACTCACTGACCAATGAAGCAACCGATCACAACCATGCAAGAAACCACATAGACCTCAAACATGCTCTCATACTCCATCAAGAAATTAGCTCCAACATCCAAGATGTCCACCATCCAAGCAACAATCCTATCATCTTCCAACATGGCACATGTGGAAGAAAGATACAAGCCAAGGTGAATAAGCACCATTCCAATGAACACAAGCAAAAGATCCCAGTGATCTCACCACCAAGATACTGCTACCACTTCACCATGTTCAAACGCTATACAGAAGCAATATCAACATCAAAGCTTCAAACATAACACAACAGTGAAGTCATCCTCCAGAAACAAGATAAATAATACCAGTTAGAACAATAATCAGAAAGACTACTCCCATCCAACTGATAAACCCACATGATCGAAAATAGCACCCACAACTCGTGCTATACCATCCAATCACACATACCTCATAGGTATCAACATTAGTAAACTTATGCCAAACCATAATCAACTCATTAACAGCAAAAACAAGTTCCAATGTTAACCAGTCGAAGAAGACAAGACACATACATGAACTCCCACTGCCAAAGTAATCCAGATCTGAAAGATCAAAAGCATCAACAAGTCTACCAATACTAGCACATAGAAAATGTAACCATGTAGTACCAAGGAAATATCCACAATGATATGCACAACTTGCAACAACCTGCCACAAGAACTCTCACCACAAACCTTCACGGCCACAAAGAGAAACACTGCACATCATCTTCCTGTAGAACATCCTTCTATGTACACTTCTAATAGCCAGTTGTGTCAAGAATGATCTTCTTCACATCCCATAAGGAAACCTTAACAACATCCATCCGTTCAATCACCAAGATCAAACCAATTGAACAAACAACATGGATGTAAGCATCTCTAAGAAGATCAAGCTAGTTCATTCCCCATTTCAAGAAATCAGCCCATACAACATCTCCTACCAATTCTCATTAGTAACAAGGAGATTAAAGAAACTATACAACTTCCACTATGAATCTTCTAGAATCATTAAACAGTAATTCAAGATCCATATCATGAAACTTAATAAAACATATCTGAAAAATATAATGGGCCAAATGCCTTTCAGATAAGCTGCCGAGTAGACCAAGAGTGAGAACGAGAATACTCCTTTCAGGATATGCAAGTCATCATGACTAATCCAAGAGCAATCTCCTCATAGGTCTCTTATTGAACTCACGTTCAACCAAGGTGAAGGCTTCTCAGACTTTCTGCTGAACAATTTTAACAAAAGTAACAAGCAACAACACATCTCTCATAAGAGAAAAACAACCTCACCTTATTCTTCATGTATCCATGAGTACTAGCAGTTGATCATCTCATGCTAAAATTCAACTGCATTACTGCACTAACATGAAGTATCAAGCAAGTAATCAAAGCACTCAATACACAAAGAATTTTCAGACCACTGTCAAAGTTCCAATCAGCTGAATCAGGAACTTATCATGACATCATGATCTACACATCCCCTTAGGAGATACCATGCTCCAAGTGACTTCACCATTGTCTCAAGTACAATGCACAATGCCAAAACTCCAGTGCACCAAGAGTATACCATGACATAAAGTAAATAGACTTAAAACCAACATCACCTGTCAAGCACCACTGACACCTTAGCCAAAGACTCCAAGCATCCTCCATGGTTCCAAGATGTTGCATGTCTTCAAGTAATGTCCATGCAAAAGAGAAAGAACCCTTCTGCAACACTAAAGAAGACCATTCACCACCATGTGATGAAACCACAGTCATTGCTAGAGCTCCCACTGAAAAGTGACACTCGAGCTCTCCAAGCATCATGACCACTTGCTACAGGTTCCCTTAACTGACTATTCAGGTACTCAAGAATATCCATCATCTCATCTCAAAACAATCACAGCAATGCACAAGTGACCATAGACAAGGCCAACTTACAAGTTTGTACTAACAATGAATCAACCTCATGGATATAGACAGTCCACATCTGAGTTATAGCAAACATGTAGGTAAAGACAACCCACAACATTGCACAACCTGTAGATCCATTCAATAGAAACGTGTAAACCCATCATTGCATTGGAAACTGCATCACTGAGATATCAAAGAGAATAACCACATAGACAACATGACTCAAACACCATATCACACCAAATCTGATTTGCCAAACATGTCCACAATGAGCACCATAATCAAGGAACACCACCACAAGAATGCTGAGTGGCAAATCACTTACCAACACTCCCATGCAGAGAAGAAAACATACCTCCTCAAACCATGCACCAAGCATGTGTGCAGACCTGCAACTATCTCATCCAAGAACACCCCAAAAGGCCAATGCCTAGACAATAGCTTAACAACAACTCCACATGATCACAAGTTTTTGCTTAACCGTGTAAAACCTGCAAAACCACAGATCCATGCAAGCACAAAACATTTGTAGAAAGGAAACAACAGTTCAAGAGAATCCATACCCCTTTCAGGCCAACTCTAAATCACCAACATGTACATGCATCCGAGAAAGAGAGAAAGGCTATTTCAGAAGCTTGCAAATCATCTAATGATTAACTTCATAGCCTTCAAGCATTTGAGGTTAACAGGAAACAATGCCTTCCAACACCAGGAACCACCACCTAGCATAAGCACTCTGAAAAATCCACCTCATATTCCATAGTTATACCTCTACCAGCCAGGAGACACAGATCATAACATGATCAACTCCCTTTTTCCATCTTGACCATCCTTCAAATTGCATGCTGTCTCAGAATACCACAAGGCTTCCACTCATCAAAGGATCAATCCATCAGTCCATTCCTCCAGATTTCTTCCAGCCCATCAAGCTAAGAAATCTTCAAAGGAGAAATATCCAGAACCAACAACCAAAAGAAGGCTCTGATACCACTTGTAAGGAAATCTAGGAGCACATCTAGTGAAAACTCCATACAGTAGTGCCTTCAGTAACTTTCATTTCAATTAGGTTGCCTCAAAGACATGTACAACTATGTCCTAAAGTGGAAACAGACACAGTTATTTCCACATTAATCCTTCTGAGAGAAACACATGTAAATTCAACAACAATCAACAACACAGATGAAAGATACTACAGAAAACAAAACACATAGATTTTACATGGGGAAAATCCTTTTGGATAAAAAACCCCACTCTCCAAAGATCGAGCCATTGTATTATTCAACAACAAAACGGTTACAATACAATTTCAGGCTCTTAGCCCTTCAAAGATTACATCTTGTTCATTCTGGATACAACTGGTAGCAAACACCCCAAGAGAGATCAGGAGAGATTCCAGCATAACATTGCCTTTCTCTTCCTTTGCTTCGACCTCATGGCTTTGGCCTTTCGGCTAGCCACTTGGTCCTCACTCTATCGTTCTCTCTCTCGCTTTCAGCTCTTTAGCTCCTTGGCTTATCAGCTCGCCAGCCTCCTTCACTACATAACGTCCAATGCATTCTTGTACATTCATTCTCATCTGGCTCTCTATGAATCGGTTCAAGATCATAACTGTCAAAACAACAATCTCCAGCTCAACATCCTCATCGAAACGTATATGTTTCCATTTCCTCGTGTAGATTTTTCCCTTCCACACAGAAATGGTCGCAACGGTTCACATCCTGTTCTCGAATTGGTCCACATCGTACCACGTCGGATAGTCTTCACCCAGTCAACAACGATCAGCTTGTGTCGCATGTTGGTGAGACACTAGAAGTGTCTCCCCAATGCCACAAGACCTGATTACACATTGTCGCCAAGAGTCCTCTACATCAACAAGAGGTTCCACCAAGCTTACAAGTTACATCAACCTCAGCAAGCACATCGGTGAGACTATAGCTATCGCCAGGAGTTCACATCGAGTCTTCAAGTCATACCGAAACCCAAATAGTCACCAAGAGTCATACTGATATCGGGTTTCCCATCGGCAAGACAATCGCTCTTCGCCAAGAGATAAAACCGATGCCTCCATGTTACTCCAAAGTCTCCTATCGGCCAAACATTCCATCTTCGCTAAGACACATAGCTCAGGAGTAATACAGAACACATTCAAGAGTCGGCGAGACTTATAGTCTTTGTCAAGACCTTATACCGAGGTCTTAAGTCACCCCGAGCGCTGCATTCACCAGTCGGCAAGACTTATGTCTTTCGTCGAGACCACATTCCGAGCGCCCATGTCTTGCCGAGTCGGAAAGACTTTTGACTTCGCCAAGACCTTTCACTGGGCGCAAAGAGCTACACCAATGACTTCAGTTGCATCCTCGTCGGCGAGACCAACACTTGTCGCCAAGACTTCACGCCGAAGTCTCCAGGTTACCCCGAGCTCACCTTTCGCCAAGAGTCATGTCGAACGCATCCCACACCATCGGTGAGACAAATGCCTGTCGCCAAGATTTCATAGCGAAGCCTTCAAGTCATACCGATGACTCCAATCGGCGAGACATCTCCTGGTCGCCAAGACTACATGCCGATAGGAACAAGTCATGCCGATTTCCACATCGGCTAGAAAAACCAAAGGTCATGCCGATATCAACAAGACTTCCTATCATCACCAAGACATCATTCCGATACATATGAGTTTCCCCGATGACCAAGAGCAATGTCGACAAGACTTTACATATCGCCAAGACTTCATGCCGATACCCTTTGAGTTACTCTGAGTGTATTCAGTCAGCCAGAAATCTCCCAATCACCAAGAGATCTTCCCGAATGTTCAAGTCACCCTGATGACTACGATCGGTGAGACATCTCCCTGTCGCTAGGACCACATACCAACACACTTGAGTTACCCCGACGGCTCCAGGAGAAAACATATTAGTGAGACAACCCTCCGTCGCTAAGACTTCATATTGAAGAAAATAGTCTACACTGATGACTTCAGTCGCCATAGGTCACACCGACATCTGCTAAGCACCCAATAACAAACCCTTCTGTCACCGAGACATTTCCACTCTGCAAAGGGTTATAGCAAATGCACCAAGTCATAGCGACAGGTCCATTCGGCAAGACAAAATCAAAATCACAGCGACATGAGCAAAACACAAGATTATTGAATTGTCAGTCGGCCAGACACCATGAATGTCACAGCGACCATGCTTTCTCAGAGGATTCACCCTGTGAGATTGAGGCACATTTTCCAACACCTTGTCTGTAATTTTCCTGCATTGTCCTGGTATTTGGAATCATAGAGCAAGGCCCAATATCCTGGTTTGAATTTCTTGTCCTTGATAAATTTGTCATGTTATTTGATTCTATGATTCTGCACTACTTCTGTATGCTGCAGGGCTGCTCTTCTCATTTCATCCAAAGCATTTAGCTGCATGATTATTTCCTTTTGTGCTTCAGAAATATCCATCCCCAAATCCACTACAGTTCGTAGAGTCTTATTTCAAATTCAAGGGGCATCATAGCTGTCTTTCCATATAAAAACTCAAATGGAGTGAAGCCTATAGTTGTTTTCCATGTTTTCCTATAGGCCCAAACAACTTCTAGTAATCTGTTTGCCCAATCCTTCCTATTGATGGCTACTGTTTTGGTCATAATGGCTTCAATTTCTCTGTTTGTCACTTCAACTTGGCCATTAGCCTGTGGGTGATAAGGGGTAGACTTCCTATGTCTTATGTTGTACTCATTAACTAGTGTTGCAACCAGAGTTGATGTGAATTGAGCTCCTTGATCAGTTACTATCTCTCTGGGGACTCAGTATCTTGTGAAAATCTCTTCATAAAGAAACTCTGCAAACTTGTTATCTCTTGCATGTTTCATGGCCTTAACCTCTACCCATTTTCTTACATAATCAGTGCATACTAGTATGTAAGACTTACCATTTAATGGAGGGTCAATTGGTCCTACGAAATCCAATCCCCACTTGTCAAAGGGAGTGATTACTACCTGAGGGAACAATGGCATCTCATCAGATCTGGTTGGTCTGCCCATTCTTTGACACCTATCACATTTTCTAGTATACCTTCCTGCATCCTTGTGGAGTGTTGGCCAGTAATACCCTGTGTTCAAAACCTTCATTGTTGTTCTCTTGGCTGCAAAGTGTCCTCCACATGGTTCATTGTGACATGCATGCAAAATTTCATATGTCTCATCTTCTCTTACACATCTTCTCATGACATGGTCTGGTCCAGTATAAAATAAACATCCAATAATCCAAGAGAAAGAAAAATATTTTTTAATAAGTGTCATTTTCTGTTTTGGGGAGAAGTGAGAAGGAATTCTACTTGTGACCAAGTAATTGGCTATATCAGCATACCAAGGTGTTTGTACATTGAGAGAGAATAGATGATCATCACAGAAAGAGTAATCTATGGGCTAATTGTCCACAATGGTTATATCAAACTCCTGCATCAACAATAACCATCTTGCCAATCTACCTGTGATCAAAGGTTTATTCATAAGGTACCTAATGGCTGCATGATCAGTGTGGACAAAGATTTGGTAGCCTATTATGCAATGTCTGAATTTTTTTAGTGCATAGATTACTGCCAGCATCTCTTTCTCTGTCATTGTATAATTGAATTAGGCTCCTTGCAAATTTTTTCTGAAAAAGTAAATAGCATGTTCAACAACTCCCTCCTTTTTTCCTAAGACTACTCCTATGGCATAATCTGATGCATCAGTGTGGATGTGGAAAGGGAGTTCCCAATTGGGTCTTTTGAGTACAGGAGCGTGAGTTAAAGCTGCCTTCAAGTCAGAAAAGGCTTTGTCACAAGCTTTAGTCCACTGTAATTCAACATCTTTAGTGAGAAGGGTATACAATGGTGCTATTACCTTGCTGAAATCCTTAATGAATCACCTATAATATCCTGCATGACCCAAGAAATTTCTAACATCCTTCTATTTTGCAGGTGTAGGTAGATTTGTGATTACCTTAATCTTTGCAGGATCAACTTGGATTCCCTTGTGGGAGATGTAGTGGCCAAGAACTACACCCTCTTGCATCATCATGAAGCACTTTTCACTATTTAAGGACAAGTTCTGGTTGTCACATCTTTGCAGAACTCTCTTGAGATTCTCCAATGCTTGATTAAAATCAACACCATAAGTGGTGAAGTCATCCATGTAAATCTCCATGCAGTCATGGGAAATGTATGAGAATATGCTAATGTTTGCCCTCTGGAAAGTTGCAGGTGCATTGCATAAGCCAAATGGGAGCACCGAATAAGCATAGGTCCCCTAGGGACAAGTAAAAGAGGTATTTTCCTGGTCTTCTGGTGCAATTTGGATCTGGTTTTAGCCGCTAAATCCATCCGAAAAAGAGAAGTATTACTTCCTTGCAAGTGTATCCAGAACTTGATCAATGAAGGGTAAAGGAAAGTGATCTTTCTTGGTAGCAGCATTGAGTTCCCTATAATCAATAAAAAATTTCCATTTCCCTCCTTTCTTGGGCACAATCACTAATGGAGATACCTACTGACTATCTGAAATGGGGTAAATAAATCCTGCATTTAGTAATTTCTGCAGTTCTCCTTTCACAATTTTTTTCAGTGCAGGGTTAATCCTTTGTTGTGGCTGTCTTACTAGAGTGAAATCATCTCTAATATAAATTTTTTGGGTACAAATTTCAGGATCCATTCCCTTCATATCATTATAATCCCATGCGAATGCATGCTGGTGGGTCCTTAATATATTTTCCAATAACAATTGCTGCTCTTCATTCAATTTTCTATTAACATTCAGATATCTTCCTTCTAACACCTGTACTTGTGTAGTTAATTCTATCATGGCTGCTTCATTAACACATGGTACCTTTTGTTCATATGGAAAAAATGTATGGGGCATACCTGTTGCTGCAAGAAATTTGTCTGTAGAGACAGTGGCTGTAAGAAGAACGTCTACAAGAAGAATATCTATAGGAAGAGTGGCTACAGGAAGAGCATGTAGAAGTGTCTCGATTGAAGTAGCAGGATAAGAGGATGATGCTTCCTCCACCTCACAATGATTCTAAATGATGTTAGCCAATACTTCATCCTCATCTTGGAGCTGCATGAAATAGCTTCCTAGCATCATAAGTTGCACCACAGAATGAACTTCCTCGGCCTCTTCACCAACTTGTGGCCAAACAAAATCATATTCATTATGAGATGGCTGAGCAAGCAGATAAAGAACAAAATTTTTAGTACTCCTGCCATCTGAAATGGTCATGTCACCTAACCGAAATCCAATGTATGCATCTATAGTTTCCAACCAAGGCCTTCAAGAATAATGGGATACCCTTCTAGTGTAGCCTTGGGAGAAAGAACCATAAAATATGTTGGGTAATCCCAGGAGTCTAGAACTACTACAAGATCCTCCACTATACCATCAGGCTTAACAATAGAGCTATCAGCAAGCTGCAGGACAGGAGGAGTAGATCTCATGCTTGCAATATTTAGTTACTGCAGGATGTCTTTGGTCATTACATTTATTACTGCCCCTAAATCAATCAGAGCATTCTTTACCTGAATTCCATTTATGACAACTGCTACCACAAGACTGCTTGGGTCATTATACTTGGGAATAGTCACTTTTTCCAACATGATGTCAGCTAACTAACCCACCATATGGACTGTAGTTGGGTCTTTCTTCTTTCTTCCTGGCTTCTTGAGACAAGCTTCCTTGATAGCTTTGTCATAGATTGAAACATCCTTTATGGCCTAAAATAGGGGTATCTGAACACATATATGCTTTAGTTGATCTAAGATGTCAAAAGTGGTATCCTCCTTTTCTTCTTTCCTGTTGGAAATTTCCAACCTCTGAGGGAATGGTGGTTCTTATTCAGTCCAGGCTTGACTTGATCTGGTTTAGGATTTTTAGGTGCATTTGGTTGAATGGGATCATTCAAAGGCTCCTCTTCCTCTTCCACAGGAATTTCAATGATAATGGGGTTGAAAGGGGCTGATAAAGTAGTTCCTGAATGCAAGTGGATGTCACTTACACTCATAGCATATGCATGGAATTTATTTGAATATGCAGAGTATGTAGGCTACTGATGTGGTTTGTTATTTGGATTGGGTGTGGGATGGGTTGGTAGCTGAGTGGGTTTAGGTGCATTTGAGCTTGGATTAGTAGGTGGAGGCATTATAGAAGGTTGTTGGGGCTAAGAAGGTGGCTGCATGTATCTGGTTTTCTGAGTAGGCCATTGTTGTCCTCCTCTCCATTGATTTGTTTGCTACCAATTTCTTGGAGGGGGTTGCCAGTGCCCTTGAAATTGCTACCAATTTTCCTGAGGTTGTTGCCACTGGGGTGGAGAATTCTGATGACTGAGCCAAACATTTAGAGGGTTACTCCAAGGTTGTGGTAGATATCCTCCATAACTGGGTGGACATGGGGGCTACCATTGATTACCAGATGAATAAGAGTTAAAATATGGCTTAGCATAGGATAGTGGATCCAATGGCATACCTTGTCTGGGAGCCCAAGGATTCCTTTGTGCAACATAGTAGACTTGGTCTTCCTCAATCTGAATTGGCTTGAACTCAAGTGGGATTTGCTTGCTTTCAATATTAGCTACCATCTTGCATCTACAATCCTTCTTCTTTTGTTTATAGTGAGGGAAATATTCTACCAACATTGTCTCTGTCTCCTCTTGCTTCTTCTTGTCCTGAAGTGTATCTAGTTGAGTAGCTAGATTGTTGATAATGTCCTGCTTGAAGGCAACCAACAAATGAGTGATCTCCATTCTTGAAACTCCACCAGTAGTTGACTTACCCATGGGAGATTGATAAGCTCTCCCTTTCTTTGAAGTTGCCCTAGAGTAATTCTGGCATATTTTCTTGATATCCTCCCAAGGGACTTGAGAGATATCTCCTCCTGCCATGAGGTCCAAAGCATCAGTGCAGCTGTCATTAATTCCTCTCAGGAAAAGCAAATTTTGTGAGTCCTCATTAAGTGCATGGTGTGGAGATTTTTGCAAGCAAAACAAAAACCTTGCAATGTAGTCTTCCAAGCTCTCATCTTCCTTCTACTGCATCCTAAAAATGTCACCTCCTCTCATGTCACTACCCCTGCAATATTCCTTGTATTTCTCAAGGAATTTTGTCTTCATGTCTTCCCAAGTTTTCACAGTATCTCTGCCTAGGTTCATGAACTATCTTAATGCAACCTCTTTCAAAGTGGTGGGAAATAACTTAAGCCTATTGGAATCAATGGTATAATCATAACTCCTACAGAGTATGTCAAACTCAAATAAGAATGTATCAGGATCTTCTATCACAAGTCCATAAAACTTGGGGAGTGCTAAGGTAGGAATATTCTTAATGTTGTCAACTTCATTTTGATGGGCAATGGGGAAGGAAAAGCTGGTTGGTTCTGTCTATTCCTATTTGCATCCCCCATGCCTGCCTGATGTGGTTCCAAAACAAAGGGATTCTCAAGTTGGTTTTGATCCTCAGAGGAGACTTCAAAGCTAGTCAGATGAGGATATGCATCAGCAAAGGGGTGTGGATCTTCTTCTTCTTCTTCCAATAGGTGTTGGTACTCAACTACTTGGAATGGACGTGGATTGTTAAGAAGAAATCTCCCATAAGCATCCCTTCTCCTTCCTCTATGCATACAGTATCACCCACTATCAGTCAACTCACACAAAGAATTGGTAAAGAATAAGGGGGGTCATTACTTCCTAAATGAGGATATGCTATGAACAACTTCCAAAACACTATAGCAAAAAAAAAACTACCAATGACTCCAAAAGACTTCCTAGCTTGACACCATCCCCGACAATGACACCAAAAATGTTGGCCTCCTACAATGATTTAATAACTAAGCGTTTACAACTGTGATTCAGAGACTAGAAATCTAACTTGAATAGTTATTCAATCATCATAAAGGTGCATTTAACTTGTCAACCCAGGGATGTGAACTTGAAATGGGTTAGCATAGTATGTGCACTAGGGGCTTACGTAGCCATTGCATTCTACGACTAAGAAACACAATATTGAAAGTAAATTGCTGGAAAGAAATGAAACAAATGTTGAACATCAACTGACAACTATGCTAAGCTGAAATGCAGAATAAGAATGGAAATATGAACAACAAATAGGAAACTACTCTGTCTGCTTCAGCTGCAAGAACAATCACAGTCGATGCCAGATGTCTAACTAAACACTAAACAATAAGAAATACTAAGCTAATGCTAAACTAAGAAGACATATTACTTACCAAGTGGGCCCCCTTGGATAAGTATCCTCTAAACTAACAAGAACACAGATGCGTAAAATCAAAACTTTTATTTCATTCATTGTAAATCATGCATACAAAGAGTAATGTATCTGTATTGCTAAAACTGGAGAATGCAAGTACAATACCAAATCGTTCAACTCCTGAGAAAGGGGCATCAAATTATTATTTATACTACAACTAAATAAGGCAGTTAACTCCACGACTGGGAGGACACCATTTAGGGAAAATAGGGGAAAGTGGAGTGATGGTGGTTACGCATGCAAGGAATTTGGCCAGACATGCCAGTCAAGCACACATTCAACATAGTAGTAACGCCCATGCATGCTCGATCATTAAGGTCCACTACAAGGCAGTTACGCTCAGTTGCATGAAGAATCTTTGTTGCAGGCTACCTTTGACTTGGAGCGATTCCTCAGCTAGACATTACGGTGCATGCCCAACTGGCGGTGTCCTCCTCAACTTAGCTCATTAAATTTGCATGACAGAGTCAATATGCATAATAACCACACATCTATAACCACTCTAAGAAACATCCATTAATCACATACAAAATCAATATAGATAACCTTCATATTATGCCAAATGTCATTAAAGCTTGCAAAGATAGGATATTGTCAAATGTTAATGGTTTGAGGGAAACATTATGCCAATACCAACACTTAAGCATCAAATTCCATGACATCTATTAGCAAATAGACTATAGATTTTACCCAAAATTAGACCAAAAACTAGGCTCATTAGGGGCCACCATGTACAAGGCCCTAGGCCACAAAGGGCTAAGATGCATAAGGCTACCCTAACTTACCTCAGCTTAGCAGAGTGTTAGGATATGCAGGACAAGAATGATGAGGACTATAAGGTCTTTCAATCACTCTATAGACCCGAAAGGAAAAATGGGACTAGACGAGCCAGTTTTCAGGTTCAACACTACCCCTTATGAATCTCTCTACTCGAGGACGAAAGCGCGGCGGGTTGGCGTTTCTAAAATGTGATGGCGTCTGTATGACCAGACAACTACAAAGATAAGGTCAAACCTAAGAAAGCAAGGTAACGACCCAACTAACTATTACTAAAGGGCCAAAATAATGTGATTAAGTAAATAAAATACTCTCTAATGTGATAAAGTAAAAATACAAGAGTTAGGGTGGCAAGAAGGATCTAAAAAAGAAACTCGTTCACCAACTAGCTCCTTGAGAACACGTTCACCTACACACAAAGAGAAGGAAAATGTTGGGTGGCTATATAGGGGTTTTCCTCAGTCAAACCCCCGTTTAGGTGTTTCCACCTCCATGGACAACCAAGAAAGCAAGTATGATAAAGAAAGTACTATAATAGAGAACACCAAAACACTACAATACAATAAGTGTGCTTACTCAACCAAGTAATAGAGGAGAGGAAAGGGAAGCTTACCACCTCCACCAAGATCACTTAAGGCTGCTTGGGGGAGAAAATGAGCATACTCGAGCCTCTGCTGCAATGGTTTTGTCCCAAACTTGCTCTATCAAAGTGATGGAGTGAAGTTGTTGCTGCTATGGAGTGCTTGAAGTGCTTGGAGTGAGTGCAAGAGAATGAAAATGAGGTCAAGAGGTTCAACTGAATGCTTGTTGAAGGAGAGAATTTGAAGAGGAGATGAAGAAAATGACCATATTGGGGTCAGTCGGCCAAAGAGGGCGTTACAACTTGACTCCCAATGAGAAGTGTAACACCTCTACAAGTTCAGCCACAAGAATCTGCCAGGGACGTAAGTGCGTTGCGCAGACATTTGTGCACCGCATGGGCATCCCTGACAGAAACACCTCCACCGACACTCAAAATAGGTGCCAAGTGTGATGAAAGCAAGGGGCTTAGGTGTAATTAAGCCTTAAAACTTGGTTTTCTAAGGTGGATAAAGGAAAAAAGGGAATTTGCATAAAGGGTGCAAATTCACTCTTATATAGTATCTAAATCATAAATCATAATAATAAAAGAAAAAACAAATCATGGAAGAAGAGAGAAGATATATCAGATTGAGAACACCCCACAAATGATGTGTCCTATATGCCAATGCTCCAACAACATGTCAATAGCTATCCATACATAGGAAACCTACAATTCTATACAAATTGATGCAAACCTACTCTACTAAGGTATGCATTTATAGAGTTCTACCATTAAAAAAATCACTTGTGGTTTCAACAAAATAATTAGCTCTTAAAGGGAGCATCCAAATATTTGTTAATTTGAGATCTTTCATGCACGCATGTGTAACTCCCTATTAGACTAGTCAACTAGTAAAACTATGTAATGCCCTAAATTTGCACATTGGGAAAAAACACAACCAATAATATTTTTTAATAATATCATATAAACACTATCAACTATCAACCATGCACACACATGGTAGCAAACTATACACATCAAATGATGATGTTTGTACAACATCACCACTAACAAATCGCCTAAGAGTGGGGTGTGAAGATAATGAAGTCGGGTGCGTGGAGTCCATCGTACATGCCCTTATACAACTATTGGGGTGGCTCTAGGAACTAGGTTAAGATTATACTAGGTTTTACACAAATCACCATGTACAAAAATCATTAATACACCATGAGGTTAATTCTCGTTCTAACATTAATAATAATACTCGGTGTTGTTACCAATGTGATAATTGGTTTTAGAGTTATAATTAGTGTGAATAAACTTTTAATTTTTTGTTTTTAATGTTCGATACTATCTTTTACCATTAAGAGGCATTCTAGCTCCCACCCTAAGTTTATCCTTGATATTAGTTTAATTCTCATTATAATATTTAATACTACTATCTTCATCGATATGGATATTTTATTTGTTATTACAATATTATTACTATCCATTAATTTATACATATTTAAACATTGCCCCTCATTTTAACTAATCATATAATCACTAAAAAAATTATATGAAGAGCCCTTCTAAAACTGAAGCAAATGCACTTCTAGGCTATTACCAAAATTTTCCTTTTAGGCTCAATGATAAAAAAACTATAAACTAGCATTGTATATGGAAAGTTCCTTTATGTAAAGACCAAATATAGGTTTCTAATTCAACATAGGACATTTTATGTAAATTAACTATTATTTTGTATAGCCCTTAACCCCTTTCTTTTACAAACAACACATGGAATTCAAACTAGTTATCTACTAAATTGTAAAATAGAATAATACAAATTTATTTTTAACAAACTAATCATTTGTATTTTGAACCAGAGATAATATTGGAAATTTTGGAATAAATGCATATTCTCTTTTTCAATCAAAATGATATTTTTCTTCCAAGAAAGTATCATATTATATTTATAAAAAACAGCATATTCATGAATACAAACCAAGATAACTCATTTTCATCTCAAGAAAACTAACACAGAATTATGGTCAACCAATACATACATTACTATTGAACAAACTATCATATGTATATCCTCAAATAGAAGCATGCATTTTTTTAAAAATACATATATCTAATTTTAGTCAGCAATACATAGTTCTGGATAATTTATGCATACAATAAAATATAACATATTTTGCATTTGAATCATATATTTGTAGAGAGTATGTTTACAAATATTCTTCAATTTTACAATACTTGTCAATAAGCTAAAAAATAAGGATCTCAAAAATCTTTTTACATGAACATATGACCAACACACAACTGCAACACATCTAGATCTGCAAGATTTCTCCAGCACTCAACCTACACCTGAAAAATGCAATAATTTTACCAAGGAAATTGGTGGTGTTCGCCACCCAACCATTGGTTTGAAAAACCATCCACCTTCAGCTAGGAGGTCCCCATAGGAATCAGATAATACAAAAGCATATATCAATACATTAAAATATTGGAATATGTGCACTCAAGTCCAAGGATTGACTCACACATAATGAATCTTCTCAAGACTCATAAGGGGGAGATGAGGTGACATCTCAACCCAATGGGGAAATACTTTAAAAGTTCAACATAGTTTCAAACATGCCTCTCTTCACAAATTTTATTTCTCATTAAATCTCAACTTCTCATCCCAAACACCATGCTTAATAAACAAGAAGGGTACTCATACCCAAGCTCCTCCTTCTCAAAGGATGGAGCTTTTTTTTCCCATGGGAAGCTCTCCCTCTCTCAACCCCACACTCAGGGAGCTCTCATCAGGTGAGAGACTAAATCCCCATAAAAATTCAACCCAAATTTTATCACAACATGAAAAAGAACCTTACTATGAAATCACAAAACAATCGTTTCAAAACATTCACCAAAATCATACATAAACATATATAAGTCCAGCTTGATTCCTACCTTGTCAAGTTTTCCAAGGAAGAGATTGTTGAAGAAGAGCTCCAAGCCTTTTGACTCCTTCCCAAGTCTTTTCACACAACTCCTTCAAGAAAATCCTCCCCAAAAAATCAACCAAAAAAAAATCTTCAATTTATCAAAAAGAAATGCTAATTAGAGTCCCAATTGGGATACTCACCGATGGGGACAGGTGTGACACTTGTCACATTCCTATCCCTCCAACACACACCCATCCAAGTCTCCCTTATCTGGAAGACATTTAAGGGAAGAAGGAGTCTCTTGCACTCCTTCCTTAAAAGTCTAAAAAATAATCATTAAGAAGGGGGAGTCCACTTTGGAACTCTACCCCCAAAATCTCCATCCATAAATGAACTTGGAGAAAAATGGGGATGTGATTAAAACACACCCATCCATTCCCCGCAACACTCAAAATTCTTCACCCCTCTTAATAGGAAATTCAAAAGTGTCATTTCTTAGATTTAGTCTAATATATGGGTTCAATTAAGTACCCAACCCTTAGGTTACCACCCTATGGATTAAAAAATGAAGAAATTACACAAAATAAAACCTCTTTCACCCATTTAAAACTCAAACAAATTTAAATCCAAAATTACCCTCAAGAATAAAATTTCAAATTAAAAAATCAAGCTTAAAGACTTTAAAACCTCATAAAATCACACACTCTTGTCTCAAACCACATCATATTGGTCACATTACATTGAGACTATAGCCCTTCCAAATGAACTATAGTTGGTATTAAGAGGTTGGTCACATTAGGTTCCTTAAAGACCTCTGATTCCATTAGCCATGGAAGAATGTATCTGCACACTTGATTTCACCCACTAATGCATCCAATAAAATTAGATAGTCGAAACAACCAAAATAAAATATGCACATTCACATTAAATAAATTTCCATAGAGCATTTCAAATCACAACCATATTCTAATTCCCAATTAGCATAATCTCAAAGATTCATAATTATTAAGTCCACATAAGAATATTCATCCAACTCTCACAGAGTAACCAATAATTTTTGTTTTATAATTTCATTTAAAACTTAATCATTTTACTCATTACAATATTAAAATTAACATCTGTGTCACAATTATCAATTCATCGTCATACATACAAGTTATCAAACTATAATTTATCAATTCTACACTTGTATTTTAATCATCAATAAAAATCAAATATAGAGTCAAGTATCTAAATTATCATAACACGAATAATATCATAAAATTAGTCTAAATGAAAGTAAATTAGCATAATGTTTAGTACAACAGGTGGGCCTCACAAATTTAGGTTCTCTAAAATTTGGAAGATGCATCCCTCTTCCAAGATGCTTGTACACACTATTTAGAAAATAGATAATACGAGACAATATTTAAACTCCATATTTGTAACCTATATATCTCTACTTCCCTCTTACACTTGTTACAACACATTTAACCAATGTCAATTTATATTTTTGTTTTATGTATGGAATCTTAAGATTGCCTCCATGTGGAGCCCCATCGCAAGAGGGGTTAACATTAAAACATACAAATTTTGAACATTTATAATTATTCACAGGACTTTACAAGGTGGTACACACTTAATACTAACACCTTGTCAATCATGGAGACTATCCACCATCCCTCAAATTCAAAATTTGCGATCCACCTTTCTCCTCACATACTCCTAAGAACCAAATCCTTGCACCCCACATTTCTCTCCACAAGCAACAATCCAACAAATCTTCTTCTTCACAACCTTGATATCCTCCCCTCTCTTTAAGGATACCTTACTTCATCTACATTTGCTAAATATCCTTCTTACAAGGAATTAATCCTCAAGCAAGAAAAATGAATGATATGTATCTAGGATAAAAATTACTAATCATCATTTGGATGAACTTGGACATGTTAGAATAACATCTTCTCCAATCCCTAGAGGTAGATCTTCCTTCCCTAGTTTATTGAGAGCAATGTATAGATTTCTAATGAAGGATTTATAATGAGTTATGGTTCCCCTAGAGAAATCCTCTCCTTCTTTGGGAAACTAATTTTAAGTGCTTGGTTTACTAGTGATGGATGCACACCTAATTCTCAACAAAGTGTAAGTTCATGTTCTAGAAAGTGAGAGGGATTTTCATCCTCTATAGAAAGTATTAGGTGAAGAGTACCCTTTAACTTCATAAATATAATGTAGATTTTATACAAGAGGTTAAATTTAGGGTATACATGCCTCCAATTGACCTTACTTCAAGCTTCAATTCTCTTCAATTAAATTAAATTTGGAAGACTTGGTAGCTTGCATTCCCCTTTCAAGAATAAACTTTGATAAGTCTTTAAGGAATTGTCAACGTTTTTCTACTTCTTTCATTTGGTTGAATAGGTTCATTCCAAGAAATGATCATCTCTAGTTGCCATAAATAAGTTTTTAGCAACTCTCTTTTCAGGAAGGTAATCAAATGTTCAAAGATTTAGGGGATTTCTCCTCCTTTACTTGGAACAATGAAGTTTAGTTAAAGTGGGAGTTTTACTTGACCAGTGCACAGATCTAAAGTAATTACATCTTTATGAGAGAAGGACTACATTTCTTCAACCCCATTTTGTCAAGTGTCCCTTTTGCCACAATAAATAAAATACCAAATATGTGATTTGGTTTTGTTATTGGGCATAATATAGACAAGCTATTGTGACCTCCCTGATATAATTTTTAGAGAAGGTGGCTTTGCTAGGGATTCACAACTCATCCAATATAATTTACTAGTTTTTTAGACACATTATTCTTAAATATTCATGATCTTATATGTAATGATGTTTTCTCTAAAACTATTTCATCTCTAGTAATGATTATATATGTTATGTTCTCTAAGATCTTGTTACAAATGACAAATTTAGCTGGAATATTGTAGGATCCTCTCGATATTAATGTTGAGTTGAAGATGTTGATGGAATCACTTTGTTCAAAAGAATCATGATGATTTGATTAAGAAAATGGATAATATAATAAATAATTAAAATATAATCATCAATCCTTAACAAGACTCTTCACAATTAAGACTTCATATATAGAATGCAATCAATAAATTGATTTATAAACATGATATAGACCCTACTTAAACATGTGTCCTCAAATTGTATCCTCATATTCAAAATATAAACACAATCTACTATATATAAAAACATGTTTTGACATACATCCTAGAGATGGTAATTAAGCTATTATATTTTTTATGTATAGATATAAACAAAATAATGAAGAATAGGGGAGACGACCCGGTAGTTGAGCATCCTAACTTCTCACTTCTAATTATCCTACGTGGAAATTTCAAATCACTCCCAATTTTTTACAGCAGCTTACTTGGCAAGTCCCATGCTTATTGCTTTCGTTTCAGGGCCACATCAACATGTTTTTTGTCAAGATGTAGTTGACCAATACTTGTGCATTCACATCATGGGTAGTTGAGCGCTGATGCGGCATCACATGATTGGTTGCTTTTTAGATCAAAGGAATACATTTTGTTTAATTAAGGGTAGTCATGCCACAACTATTGGTCCAATATTGATAAAAAGTATTGGACATTATATAAACAACTACTATCACAACTATTGAAACATGCTCAACTACTAGGTCTTCTCCCCTAGTCAACATTGAAAATATAGACCTAATATGTATAAAAATTATTTCCTAAAGACATACTTAAATAGATTTGTTACTATTCTATTTTATATGGCTTACTCTTTTTTGTATTCTCCCATCTATTAAAAAACAAATATAATATCATGTCTGATCACATATAAAATTAAGTAAACCAACTGCAGAACACAAAAAAAATTAAAAGAAATTAAATAAAATCCAAAGCAAAGGGTGAAACTTGATTTTTGCCGCTGCCGCTACCACCATCGCCGTTGCCGCCACCACTGCCATGTTATACGCAGTTCGCCACGACCATATGTTATTATATCTCCTCCTCCTGCTCCTCCTCGCACTGTTCACCACCTCCTCCTCTTCGCTCTCATTATCTTCTTCTTCATCATCATCATAATATCGTCCCCGGCTGCAGCGAGAGTTGGCGTCCAGGCAATAGCCGGAGGTGAGAAACGAGTCTAAATATTTGTTACATGTTTTCCCTTCTGTCAGGTTGGGGTTCCAGAATGAAGTGGAGCCATTAGAACTGGTCCTGCTTCCGCTCCTGCTCCTGCTCCTGCTCCTACTTCTAATACTCCTGCAGCTGTCATCTTTGTTTCGTTCGTGCACTTCCATTTAAACACCAAAACGATGATAACGTTGTAGAAGTAATCAAAATAATGTTGAAAGCAGGCCTTATATGGGCATCCATACAAATTTAGAGTCGCGTCCCAAGTTTGTGATCTTGTCGACTGTAGCATTGGGACGATACATAATTCTTCTTAATATTGATTTGTCTTATGTTGTCATATATAGCAGCAATTGGACTCACAGGTTTTATGTTCTTAATTCACTTTATTAAAAATTCATTTTACTTTAAAAAAATCATGAAAATGAAGGGGAATTCTTAATTTCAAGTGGAACATTGTGCAAGATTCACATATTGAATATGTGTTATGAAATGTAAATCAAAATGTTCCTAATCTATAACCTTGATTGCATACTTTCTCATGAAGAAATACATCTCTCTGCCTCAAATAAAAATAGAAAGTAGTTTAAATTAATAATCCTTTTAAAAAAATATTAAGATATTAACTTTCATAACTTCTTGAAACAAATCCTTTAGCAAAGAAATGTTTCCACAATGAGCTTTATTGTTACATAGACACAAAAGACTAAGCTCCATAATATTTATACCTATGGGTGTGCCTAAGGTATCCATTTTACACGCTTCACATGCATGGGCATAGAACAATCAACACTTTCTCCAAATATAGTCATGATATTCCAAGACACAATTGGCAGTTTTCCTAGATATAGTCATGATATTCAAGAAATTTATTTTCAACTTTAAACAATAAATAATAGAGAAAAAGATGAATGATGATGGGTGTATTGAGTAGAAAATCAATGGATGTTGTTGCTTGCTATTGGATATACCTACCACCTTTTCCATGTAAAAAGAGTTTTCTTGCATGGTCTTTGTTGTAGCTTCTTATTTGATATAGTTGCCACCTTTTTACATCAACGGACAATTACATGAATGGGTGATAACCAATCACCTATAAATTAAAATGCATTTTTTCTCATGCCTATGCCTTGTAAATTGCATGAAACAAAACCCTAGAGATGAAAAATAATTCCACTCATACGTGTTTTTTAAGAGAATTGATAAGATGATCTCGTGCAAGTTGCGGTGACATTTCAAGTATTTTGGAATTGAATCAGCTTTGAAGATAATTAGTTTAGGTGAATTATATTTTTCTCTTCTATTCTTTGTAAAAAAATTATATAAATTGGAGGGTCAATAATCTCTTTGTTATTTTTATTTTGCATGGTGTTTTTGAACCTTAAGATTTTTGCACATGTTCTAGTTTTTAAAAATATTGTATATTTTTACAATTTGATTAAAAAACAACAAAAGATATGAAAATTTGAATCAACTAAATAAGAAAATCAATCCTAGAAACTTTAGATAGCTTATTGTGATATATATGACTATCTTTATGAATGGTAACTAGGGTAATATTCAACTAATGCCCTAAATAACTTAGATTTTTATGTTTTAAGGAATCTTAGATTTTGAACCAACTAAATAAGGAAAAACTAGTTATGCAATATAAACAATCCACATTTGAGTGGCCCCTCATTTTTGTTATATAAAAACATATGTTTGGAAAGAGAATAAATTATCTTCTTTACTATTTATGGATCCAAAAAGAGATTTGCAGGGTGAGCAACATGATGTGTTATTCAACCTATATTTTTTTAAAAAATCAAGTGATAAATTTGTGACAATAAATTTTCTTCTAAAAGTTACATTTGAGAATTGTAAAGAAAACTTGATGAAAAAACAACTAATTTTGGTTCAATAAAACACTATATTTTTCACCCTAACATTTTATAAATTGAATAATCAACAAAATAATCTTTAGCAAAACAAAAATCACTATGTTTTTCAAACTTATTTTTTGATAAATGATCAACTAATCAATACATGTTTTTGTGAATAATTTTTTACACAAGGAATCCTAACCAAATGTTGATTAAGTTGAAACACATAATGTGTCATTCAACCTTATTTTTTGATAAATGATTAACTAAAAATGTGGAAATTTTATCTTTTTTTACAATTTAGGAATCCTAAATAATACTTCTTCAACTTGTGTTCAGGAATCTTCAATAAAGGTTGGTTGGAAAGTAATGTCTTTTTTAACTTAATTTTTTTTAGAACTTGGAATGGTTCCCCACATTTTATATGAACAATGAACTAAACACAACTTTTAAATAAACTAAACAAGGAAATATTTAGTAAAATAACAAATCATCTTTTTTTGCTATCTATGAATATTAAATAATACTTTTGTAGATTGAAACACTATTTTTTTGACATAAAGAGCAATGATCTCCCTAGTGATAGCTGAGGCAAACCACATGAAAGTACGGAAAGTGTAGCCCCCTATGTTCTAATAGGGCTTGGCAAGGGTTTTCTCTTGCATCTCATGACTTTTAAGAAAAATTACGAATAAACCTCTTTGCAACATTCTACAGTAAGAAATTTGAATATCAAATTTATTTAGCCAAACGTTAACAAACCAGGAGTCAATAAACTTCCTAGCTGGTAACTTATTTGCATCAACCATCACCAAGAAAATAATAGAATCTTTTAACCTACTTCTTTCCTTAGTAATAGTTTCCTTCATTTAAGAATTTGGAAGAAAATAAAAGTCTTTAGGGCATTCAGAGGGTAACTTACCTTCCCCTCCATCATCCTCACTGCTAAGCTATTCCTCTACAAAATTTGTGCCTTCCATAGCCGAGAACATGAGGTTTGTAGCCACTTCTTTGAATGTTTTCACTGGAGTGCCTTGGTTAAAATTAGAGCCATCGACATTAAGAGGGGGGCCGAGGGGTTTCGTATCCCCCTCCATAAATACCATTAAATCAAAACAAAATTAAAAGCTAGGCCAGAGTTGAAGTAACCTGACACACATGTGAAGGAAAGAACCAACACAAACGAAAAGACACACCGTGGGAACACAAGGAAATTAATTAATGAGGAAAAAAATTAAGGTACAGGAGGGTGATACCACTTGCAAACATGTGTGGGGGAGGTATGCCTCCCCACACCTCGAGAAGCATGCCTGACCACCGTTCAAACCCTAGCATCCCTCGATCACAACGCCAACCCTCCTTTTTTCAATCCTAGAAACTTTAGATAGCTTGTTGTGATATATATGACTATCTTTATGAATGGTAACTAGGGCAATGTTCAATTAATACACTAAATAACTTAGATTTTCATGAAGGAATCTTAGATTTTGAACCAACTAAATAAGGAAAAAAATAGCTATGCAATATAAACAATCCACATTTGAGTGGCCCCTCATTTCTGTTATATAAAATCATATATTTGGAAAGAGAATAAATTATCTTATTTACTGTTTATGGATCCAAAAAGAGATTTGCAGGGTGAGCAACATGATGTGTTATTCAACCTCTACTTTTTTTCCAAAAATCAAGTGATAAATTTGTGACAATAAATTTTATTATTTACATTTGGGAATTGTAAAGAAAAATTGATGAAAAAACACCTAATTTTGGTTCAATAAAACACTATATTTTTCACCCTAACAATTTATAAATTGAATAATCAATAAAACAATCTTTAACAAAACAAAAATCACTATGTTTGTCAAACTTATTTTTTTGATAAATGATCAACTAATCAATATGTTTTCGTGAATAATATTTTACACAAGGAATCCTAACCAAATGTTGATAAAGTTGAAACACATAGTGTGTCATTCAACCTTATTTTTTGATAAATTATTAACTGAACAAGAAACATGAACTAAACATGTGAAAATTTTCGTTTTTACAATTTAGGAATACTAAATAATGCTTCTTCAACCTGTGTTTAGGAATCTTCAACAAAGGTTGGTTGAAAAGTAATGCCTTTATTAACTTAATTTTTTTTATGCACTTGAAATGGTTCCCCACATTTATTTTATATGAACAATGAACTAAACATAACTTTTAAATAAACTAAACAAGGAAACATTTAGTAAAAACACAAATCATTTTTTTTGCTATCTATGAATATTAAACAATATTTTTGTGGCCAATATTTTAATTTTTTTTTGATAGGGTATAATGCGAGCACGTTATAACGCGAGCGCATTATAACGTGATTGCATTATAACGCGAGCACATTATAACGTGAGTGCGTTATAATTCGCATGTGTTATAACTTGAGCGTGTTATAATGCGCGTGCATTATAACGCGAGCGCGTTATAATGCACTCATGTTATAACGCGAGCGCATATAACGCGTTCACGTTATAATGCACGCAAATTATAACGTGCTCACGTTATAACACACACACATTATAACGTGCTCACGTTATAACGCACGCGCATTATAACGTGCTCACGTTATAACGCGAGCACATTATAACACGCTCACGTTATAACGCGAGCACATTATAACACGCTCACGTTATAATAACGCTTATAACGCGCTCACGTTATAATAATGCGAGCGCATTATAACGCGCTCACGTTATAATAACGCGAGCGCATTATAATGCGGTCATAACGTTATGGCGCATTGGTCATGTTATGGCTTGGTGTGACTGAGCCTAAGGCTCAGCCACATCGAGCCTATTTTGCGCTCGTGTTATAACGCGAGCACGTTATAAGTTATTAAAACAAAAAAAACAAATCAAATTCATTTTTATGTTGATTGTTTTTCTACTGCCCGTGGAAAAAAACCCTTCTCTTACGCACTCACGTTCTAGAAGGAGATAATCTTGCATTTCTTTTCGTCAATTTGTTGCTATTTCATTGCCAAGATTTTGCCACATCGACAAGGAGGTCAAAAAGGTAAGGATTGTTTGTTTTTTGTTATGAATTTGTTAGTTTTAGGTTGTTTTTTATATTCATTTGTTGAATTTGTAGGAAATGATAATGATCCTAGAAACCCTCTTGAAAACCCTCCTGAAAATCCTCAACAACCAAAGCAACAAGAACATGAAAAAAATTCTCAAGTTCAACAACCACAACAACAATCTCCTCCACCAATCCCTTAACATCCTCTTGGCACTCAACAAAATTTAATGGGGGTAATTGAAAACAATAAAAATAAATTGAGGAGTTAATCATGAGGTTGAACGATCTAGTAGGTTCAACCATGGAAAGAAGAACACTTGCAAATTCACTTAAAGAAATGTTAAAACATGTAGATGCAATCAACAAACAATTAAGTGGTTGGCAAGATAGGAGACCTAGGCAACTTTAGGAATTTTTACTAGGATAAATTATCATATAAAGAAGTAAAAGATGAAAAGATTACAAAATTAGATTTATGCTCATTATTCACCGACCCACACACAAATCCAAATCTTGACCTCAATGCAAATAGGTTTCCTATCCATTGGTGCCACCACCAAAGGATTAGGAATTTTTTTTGGGATAGGTGGTACATGGTTCTTGATTACCCACCATGCAACAATTATGAAGTCCCATAATATTTCCTGAGGAAACTATACTGTGAATTCATCCTGAACAAAATCTTGAATTATTTTGATATGAGGAACTTCTAGGGGAGAGGTGGGGGGTTGGCTCAAGATAGACTCGATGCACAATAGGATCCTAGGCAGCAAGCAAGATGAGCTCTCGCTAGGCTGGATCATGAGCACATCGTTATCCCTTCCATTGTGAAGGAGAGTGTTGAGGTAGAAACTTTGCAAGCTATCACCTCTTTGACCTAGATTGTCATCTAGCATGCCAATCCTATACCACCGTGCCATCTAGGGGAGTCTTCAAGTGGTAGGCTTCTATCTCATTCGTGTCAAGCTTGCGAGGCGACTTGTTCATATGACCTCGCTAACACTTAGGAGGATGCTACGTAGGATACGTCTGCAACTATGGAGATGGCAAGGGCAGTTGGAATTTTGAATGAGGTGTATGGCATCGATACTCAGGTAAATGTTAGCATGTTCATTGAATTTAATTTATTAAATTTCAATTTTGAAATGCAATATTAACTAATTTAGTTTTATGATTTTAATAAAACTTCAAGGTCATAGTGTTGATACTAGATACACTGGCCCTACACTTGCTTATTACTCCATTACAGCTAGGCATAGAACACTATGAGATTAGATGGCATGTCTTGGCTAATAGATATGATCAGATAGATTGTGTATTATGCACCTTGATTGGGGGGGTTTTTTTACCTGACCGTCGAGGTCATGGATTTCCTGTGGGATGGGGTGAGATGCTAGTAGGTATGTTGGAGAGACAGGTTGTGTATGCATGGGGCCCCTGTTTGCAAGGCTATGCTATATTTCCATTTACATGATATAGCCTATAGGGAGGCACAGTTGATGAGTTGCGGTACCACTTTGCTTATGATATGGGCATGGGAGAATATTTATGTGTTACGCCCACCTGTTACAGCTGAGTTAGAGCATGGAGCTCCTTATGCCTTCTGATATGTGGGGGAAAATACCCAGACGCATGTAAGAGACACAGGGTACTATAGACATGTTATTGATACTATGGTGTAGTTCATTTGGAGACCTTACATGGATTGTGCACGATGGCCAGATGAGGATCAACACCTGCCCTTCTATCGACAGACTCAATATTTGATTGAGAGAATAGTTTCTCATGTACATATCATTGAGAGACATCTACCAGATAGGGTTTTGAGACAGTTTGGCGAGATTTAGGATGAGCCGCAGGGATAAGCTGAGTTCGCTCGTTCTTCTAGGGAGGTTCCTCTATGGGGACCACAGATTCCTATTGCGACAGTGGAGGCCGATATAGATGCATTACATCCTGTGTAGTGGGGATGGAGGGGCGGAGAAGTAGATCCTGGTACCACAATAGCATATGATACTTGGTGGGAAGATCACAAGCCAATGCCCTTTACAGATCCAGATCATGACTCACTTATTGAGAGACGAGGGATAGGACCTCGAGCCAGATGTGGTGGTAAAGGTAGAGGTCATGGTGGAAAAGGTGGGAGAGGTTGCAGAGGTGGCAAAGGTGATGGAAATGATGGGAGAGGAGGAGGTGGGAGGGGTGGACGACGGGGTCGGCGAGGTGGTAGAGGCCAAGGCCTAGATCTATCACTTGTCCGTGAGGAGGAGGGTGAGGGAGAGGATGTACCCATGCTAGAGGTTGTCGGAGGAGAGGAGGATGTTGGCGGTGGAGTTGGTGGTGAGTATGCCGCAGAGGTGGATGTTGTTGAGAAGCATGCAGAGGAGGAGGTGGGTAGGGAGGAGGAGGAGATGGATGCTCTTGGTATGCTTACATGATACCAAGATGATGATGAGGAGGAGGATATGAGAGATGAGGAGAGGGAGCTATGAGATAGGATCATGGAGGATTGGGATATGGAGGTGGGGGATCAACCACGACAGGAGGATACATGTCATGTCGATCAACGATTATCTAATTTTTAGGCCAGAGTAGAGTCTTTGGAGGAGCGGATGAGGGTGCTGACAGCATAGTGGGACTCACTATTGATGGAGAGGGACATAGAATACTTGGATAGGGACCAAGCCATAGCTTGGAGACAAAATACCGATCAAAGATTTATAGAGTTGAGGGCTCTTTGCATTGGGCCATCTACAACTTTCGCTCTGGAGTTGGTTAGAGCTGGTGAGAGGGAGATATATTACAAGGATCTATATGAGCAGGAGGTGCCTCTTGAGAGATGGGATTCTAGCTATTCACAGGCCCACAATAGTAGGTCATAGAGTAGGACACATAGGAGGACTCAGAGTACAAAGGGGGTCATTGGACCTCACAGGACAAGACCATATGATAGGCCTCCATCTGCGCAGAGATCATCAACCTCTCACCATCAGTCACCTCCATATTCTCCACGTGGGAGTAGTGGGAGTTCCAGCTAGGGATATGTTCTAATATTTATTTATGGACATTGTATTTTGATCATAGAGCCTACGGGCTTCATTTTTTCAGATACATTATGAAATTGTGATGTGACACTTTCTAAGCGATATATATATGATTTTGGCGGCAATTTATATGATATACAGTTCTATTTATGATTATGTAGTCTTCTTTTTATGCATGTGTTCTATATGATATGTTATCTTCTATATGATATGCCTATGTTATGGATGATAATGTTGACATTATGATGTTGATTCTATGTGATGATGTATGCATCTACTTTTATGGTATCTATGGATGTCATGTATGCATTTATGATTATGTGATGAAATGTGATATATGTATTTACAATGCCATGTGAATGCTATACAATTTATGATTGTGGATGCAATGTGACATATGTATTTACAATGCTATGTACATGTATGTTTTGTGATAAAATGCTATAGAAATTATGCTATACAATTTATGATTGTGGATGCAATGTGACATATGTATTTACAATGCTATGTACATGTATGTTTTGTGATAAAATGCTATAGAAATTATGTTGATCAATGAATGTCTATATTTTTGTATTTTCAAATGCAACATATATGTATTATTTTATATGTATGATATTTACATGATGTTTCTAACATGAATGCATATGCAGGATGGTTTATATTTTTGTGTCACAGGACTCCACAATAATGCAAGAAAGAAGAAAAGTTAGCATGAAAAAGATGAATAATAAAAGACATGGATGTTAGTATTAGCAATCTTCAATGTTTTTTTGAAACACAATAGAGCTTGCATTAAATCATCATTGGGCGGTAACTAATGCAAATGGAGACAAACACCATGATATGAGATAGACCAAGGTGTGCAAGGTCATCCACTTGCTAAAAACAGATAGTAACATACAAGGATTGTCCTAACTCATACTAAGGGAAAATTTTCCCTGGTTTTTTTGTCAAGACAAACCACAAACAACAAACAAATAAAAGATAGATCATGAAACATCATTGCTCCTCTAAATCCTTCATGGGACATCCTTGAGGAAGCTTAGTAACATGAATCAAAGATAAATCCAAAAGACAGTCGACAAACAACAGTCAAAGAAAAGAGTCTAGATACATCGTTGCTTCTCTAAATCCTTCATGGGACATCCTTAAGAAAGCTAGTAATGAGACTCAAAGATCAAATCGAATAAAAAGATAAGATAAACAAGCCAAAAAGTCAATATCCAGTAATTTTTTTTGCCAAAACTTGATCTGTTAGCTTGATTGTTTAGATTGAGTAGATGATTGATTGATAGGGCTTGATTTCAGGAAGGACACATACCGTATAAGATGTTGATTCTAGTTTTAATTTTGTGACTATCTGTATAAGGCATGACAAATCCTGGTTTCAGAAAGACACATATCGTATAAGACATTGAGTTTGATGTCGTTGATGTGACAACCTATGTAAGGCTATGATGATTGTTTGCCTAATGTTTGTGTCCTTGAAGGACACATCCTGTATAAGACATGTTGATTGTTCTGATGATGTCTGTTTTCAGGAAGGACTCATCCTATAGTAGACATAAGTTGATTGTTTTGGTTGTTGCTTTGGAAATTTGCTTGATTGACTTAATAGAATTGTTGACTTGTTCATCTTGTTGATGCATGACTTGATATGATGTGATGACAATTTGTTTGTGCTTGATGATGAACCCTAATGGACTGACCTAGTAGGGCCTCGAGGGCTCATTGATTGATGGCCTTGCCTACGTTATACACACAAAGAACTTGTAGTTCGACTAGACTTTGACTAATAAGACTAACTGAAAAAGCTTTGATTGATTTACAAATATGAGATGTGTGTGATAGTGAATGTGATGAACCCTAATGGACTAACCTAGTGCGGCCTCGAGGGCTCATCGATTGATGGCCTTTCCTACGTTATACACGCAGAGACCTTGTAGTTCGACATGACCAATGACCTTGTATTATAGACAAATGGATTGAGTCATGATTTTATACAAACAAACCTAAAAGGATTGACCTAATGCCTCGGGGGCACATCAGTGGATGGCCTTGCCTATGTCTAGTCGCAGAGGCAACGTAGTTCGACAATGACAAAGACTGACTAGTGCGACTAACTCTAACTCTATTTTTTATTTATTTTTTACATGATTTGATTTTTTTGTCTTTTTGAAGTTTTCTGATGTTTTTGGATTTTTTCAAGACATTTTGTTATGTTTTTGGATTTTTTCAGGACATTTTGTGATATTTTTGGATTTTTTCAAGACATTTTGTGATGTTGGATTTTTTCAGGACATTTGTGATATTTTTGGATTTTCCAATGGTTTTACGTCCTCAAAATAGCCAGTGTAAGAACCAAATGACGTAAGTCAAGTGCCTGCCCCCAGTTGGGTATAAGATCAATTTATTATGAATAGGATGGGATAAGGATACAAAGTGTGCTCGATGTCAATCACTCCTAGTTATGGAAAGGACAATCATTTATTATGAGTGGTATGTACATGTGATGGATGGGAAAGATATGTGATATGTACAGGGAAGTCAGATTGAAATGATGGTAGACACAGGAGCAGAGTCGACTACACATGGCGCCTGTTTGCTAGGTTTTCACCATGGTACTTATCCAAAGCACCACCAAAGTGGTTTTCACTATTGGATGACTTATTTCTCTTCACTATTTTCTTGAGTTTTTTTATTTTTTTTATGTTACCAAGACGCTTGTTTTCCAGGTTTTCACCTAGGTAACGATTTTTTTTATTTTTGATTTTTTTGTATATTTGATGATTAAGACAAGGCTCTCAGTAGCTATGTATAGAACTTCTTTAGATGAAGGATGTTGATTGGTGTTGAGAATGGTTCTCCTTCAAGAGTAGAGAGTTGATATGCTCCTGATCCAAAGGCTTCTGTGACAATGTAAGGTCCTAACCAGTTTGGTTCAAACTTTCCTAGTTTTTCTCTTTCTACTTGATTCTTTGGATTTTCCATTAAGACTAGCTCACCAATGTCAAAATTTTATTCAAGAATTTCCTATTGTAACTGTGATGAAGATGATTTTGATATGCTTGGAGATGATCTAATGCCTTTTGTCTTCATTCATCTAAGAACTCTAGCTCATGTAGTCTTGACACATGGTACTCTTCATCGTCAATATGCCCTTTCAAAGATACCCTTAGGGAAGGAATTTCAACCTCAATAGGAAAGATGGCCTCATAACCAAATACCAAGGAATATGGAGTGGCACCAATAGGAGTACAAATGCTTGTGCGGTAAGCCCATAAGGCTGGGTTAAGCTGTAAATGCCAATCACAACCAACATCATTGACAGTCTTCTTAAGGATTCTGGTGATTATTTTGTTAGATGCCTCTGCTTGGCCGTTACCTTGTGGGTAATATGGAGTGGAAAAGTGGTGTTGGATATGGAATTCTTCGCAGAGATGATAGACTTCTTGGTTCTTGAATGGACGACCATTATTTGTGATTATGGACTGAGGAACACCATATCGATAAATGATATAGTTAAGGATAAACTTAGAAATCTGTGTGTCGGTGATGTAGGTCATAGGAATGGCTTCAATCCACTTGGCAAAGTATTCAGCTGCAGTGATAATGAATTTATGACCATTGGAGGATGTAGGATGTATCTTACTTATGAGATAGAGTCCCCATTGGGAAAAGGGCCATGATGACGTTATTGGATGGAGCTCCTGTGCTGGTGCATGTATCAAGTCTCCATGTATATGACATTGGCGACATTTCTTGACAAATATATATGAGTCCTTTTCCATTGTAGGCCAATAATAACCTAGTCTCATAATCTTCTTAGCTAAGGTAGGACCGCTGGAATGGGATCCACATATACCCTTATGTACCCACGCAAGGTTGCTTGTGATTCTTCAATATCGAGACATCTCAATAGGGTATTATTTAGGGCACGTCTATAAAGGGTATCTTCGATGATGGTATACTTGGCTGCCTTATGGATAATTCCCCAGCGCATCTACTCCCCTATATGACCTGCCAGGGAACCCCCTGGGTTATGGAAATTTATAGATGTCACATTACACCACACTTGCCAACAATTAGCAAATAATAAGAAGCCTCAAATCGAGAAACATAAAATCATAATCCAATGTTTTAATAACAAAAAAATATAAATTCAAGAGGAAAAAAATCAAATAAATATCAGTTGCAGCTGCATTTAAATATTCCAATCTTAATTTAAAAATAGAAATTAAATATTTCCTTGAGGCAATGGACTACGACAACCTTCAAATGGCTAAATAGCCCTAATAAAAGAAATGTAAAATTTAACATTGCTGGCATATAATAAAACAAAACATCAATTATGAATAATTCATATCTCAACAATAAAACTTCCACATTATGAGCACCATGTGACTTTGATAAAGCCACCTAAGGGGAGGAGGGGAATGGTGGTTCTCTACCCACATAAATATAATAGCATACAATAACTGGTGGTCCTTGACCACATAAATATGATAGCGCGCAATATCATGGTGGACTCTTCCACATAGTATCAATGCCCTGCATTGTTGAAGTATCCAAAATCTGTGATCAATATGGCTCAAGTAATTCCATCCTTTACCCATGGTTATAACATCAAGGAGTGGGTTTGCACTATGAACCAACAAGTGTGGTTCTCATATGTGGGGGAGTAGGCTAGGAACACATCCAAGGGAAACCATGAAATTCCCACTTAGGGTTCTCTTGCCCCTCAACCCCTATTTACACTAGCAGGAATCTCAATCCCGTAGGGGAGCCATACACTAGGGGTACACATTTATCATATGAACAATACTTACACAAAGAATTACTTCACATTTCATTTAGTAGACACACATTCACATTATTTCACAATTAACTAGCTTACACAAAAGGGCCATCAAAAGGGTACACATAAGGGATCATACTTGACGTCCCTCACCCTTATCCCAAGTCAGATACCCTATATCTCATACTTGGGGTACAACACATTTATTGGTTTCACTTTACATGTCATAACACAACACGATTTGCAAACTTCACCATAGAACAAGGGCAATGCACTTACACATATTCTATTTTCTTTAAACAATATTCAATTTTTGTCTCAGTTTTGGAAATATCTACTCACTCTGTATAAGTACAAGAAATAGATAAAAGGTGTGCAATTGTAGCTTAGGTAAATCACGAGCCATCTTCCTAGAACTTAGCAATGCATGGTTCACCATACTATTAATACAAATGTCGATACACCCATACACACTTTATTTTCTTTACATAATGTTCACTTTGTTTATCCTTCTGTTAACATATGTCCCTTTGCATACTTGTAAAATAAATTGTCATATAATTCACAACTGTAATCTAGGTAATACTCCATTTTTTTACAATTAAAAATACATGGTACATCACGCTTCCCATCTTACTGATGTCACATTTATGATCAAGATTATTTCTATATATATCCATACCACTCTTCCTCTTTTATTCAAATGTATTTGTTATGTTCACTGACATATCGATATGGTTAATTCCACTATATTTCTCACAACATGCTAAGGAAGATTTATCATTTAATAAGGAAGGTAGTCAATCATTTTCATTTGAAACATTGAAATATGAGAAGAGAAAACAAACTCAATGCATAAAACACATGATAACTCATGGAATAGTAATTCTCACAACCCATTAATATCTTTTACAATTCTTATATTTCGCTATCTAAAGTTGAACTATTTGCTCACATGTTGTAATCATCATTGTTACAATTGAAATTCCATCTAACCTCATAAAAATGCATAACGAGTAGAAGTCTTGAAATTTCTATCTACCTTTAAGCTTTCTCCTTGCATCCGGGTGTAAATATTTTTTTACCTCAAAGAGTAAGTATAGTCAATGGTATAGAATGCACAACATTAGTTGAAAGTTTTACAAGTCTACTTTAGTGTCTCTTATCTATATAGTTTAACTTTCCACATTGTGAATCACACATAATTCATTACTCAATTTATAGATTCATACAATTGATTATGCAGTTCTTATGGCATGTATACAACCTTCAAGTTCAACCCTAATTGAATACATTATTACTTCCTTTATGACAAGTTTCCTTTCTCATTTTTGCACCAATAAGTCTTTAGTTCTTAGCTATGTATAAGGAAGTGGTTATGGTGTGTGCCCTAAGTAATGTTGAAGCTCTAAATGCATATTTGACAAGGTCTTTTCACCAAGGTTTTAGACTCAATTTCTAGAAGGAAACTATGTTCATATTACCTAAATCAATTTCCACCAATCTTGACTTAGTTGTAACTTCCTACACTTTTTCACCTTTGACTTGAATCTTAGAAATCATGTTGTTTCGTTAACTATTTAATCTTTAAATAATAGAGCACAAGGGTTTGTTAGTTGTTATAATTCTATTAAGTTTACTAGGTCATCATTTAGTTGCACATGTGCTGTAATAACTTTAAAGTTTCACTATTTAAATCCAGGTGAAATTTTTTATTTTGACCACCTTTCTACATTGGACCTAATATATAATGCAAGACTGATTATTAGTTGATGTCATTATCCATGAAATTGTTACCTACCAACATCAATACAAATCATTTGTTACTTCATGAATCAATCCTTATACACTTATATGTAAATCAAGATCTTTGGGTAATAGGTTAAGGCCTAGGAAAATCATGGTCTAAGGCATACAAGATATAAGTTCATGTGTATTAATACCAATTTGTGAGTTCAATTCCTTAAATTTACGTCTAACAACCTTAACCTTAAGGGTTTCTTTTTTACAAGATTTTAAATCTCTCTATGTGGGCACATAATACATAGTTTAAGGGTTTTATATTTAATCAATTTAAGTGTTTAGAGATTTAAACTTATTTAATTGTAACCTTCAACACATTAATCCCTTTCATGGTTCACAAAATTCTTTTCTTTTGACTAGATATATGATTCCAAATATAGTTATGATGTTCCATCCTTTATTCGTACTTCAGTTTCTATAAGAAAGTATGTTGCTCCTCAAATGCCCATAACTTAGGAAATTACCTTATTATTGTATTTAGAATTATGGCCTTAAAAATTCAACAAAATAATATTTCCTTAATGATACACCTCAATATGTCCATTTACACTATTCAAGCATTTATAACAAGGACTATGCCTCAGAATTCAATTATACCCTTTTAAGTTTTTAAGAAAAAATGATTTAACAACAGGCTAGATTAATGTCATATTCCCAATTAACTATTCTAATATGGTCTATATGCATTCACCTTATCAAGGCACCACGTTACATTTGAGTTTCTTTTAAAATTTGAATCCATTAATTAATTGCTTGATTGACCCACCTATAATGGTCTCTTCTTGATCATTTAATACTTTTACAACCTTATTTAGGTCACTAAGTTTCTCATTTATCACACCATGCAAGTCCTTTAGGTTTAACATTTTATTCTAACTAGCACAAAGTGTTTCTCGTTCACACAATACTTAATACCCAATTTATTCCTAGAGTTCCCTAGGGTTGCAACCTAGGGCTCTGATACCAAGTGTCATGCTGTAAACTTCTCTAGAAAAACACCAACAATTTTTTTTTGAATCTGTTAATTAAACTAATTAACACTCATTAAGTGTTTAAGATGTAACACTAAACATGATAAGAGTTGTACCTCGCCATGAAGGCAATTCACAAATTTAAATGCATGGAGACACAAATCTATATTCAAATAAATATCCCACTTCTGCTCTATTATTGATAACTTCATATTTCCATTTTTGTTACGTTAGTTTAGTGGGGTTATGATACCCAAGAGTTTGACATTGCTCTTAGTTGACATTTTAATCATGTTCAACCTAACTTTCATCGAATACTATGATCTAAAATTAGAATTAATTATTATTACTTTCATATAACCTCAATAAGATTATATTGTTGCAATTCAAAATATTGTTGCCATTATTTAATCACATGCTTCCAATAATAATAATATTATTTAGTTGAATACTAATATTAATGTTAAGTCCTATATTAATTTAGTTATCATGCCCAAAAAATTTATGACAAAACACTTTTTTTTCTTAAAATAATATTAATCTTATGGGTTACTTTAATAATAATGTCAACATTAGTGTTAACCCGTCTAATATAATGATACTTCTCTAAAACTAAAGTATTAATATCCCCTTATAACTTGTAGTGTTAATCCCAAATGAAAACATTTCTTAATATATCTATTTATTTAATTATCTACTAATTCATTCTATATATATAATGGGTAGTAAACACTATATACAATTAATGCCTTTATTTACTTATAAAAAAATTAAAAAATAATATAAACAAGTAAGAGAAAAAGCCTCCTTTATTTTCTTCTAAAGAAAATCTAATCCTAACTAATTCTTATTCATTTATTTTCTTAATTTTTTTTTTTTTTATAAAGTTGAAACAAATCCCATCCTTCAAGGGAATATGGGAAACTTTTATTTTCCTTAAATTAGAATTATATCTTTTGAAATTCTTGAGATAAACATGAAACTTTTTTGTCACGTACTTTTTTTTCCACTTTCTTATTAATGTAATGAAAGCACTTATTTACATGTCAAACATGGAATTCATAATGTAGATAATCACATTAAATTTTCTATTTACATTTATATCTTAAAAAAAAATAGACTATATTCTTGTCCTTTTTAAAGGATTATGAGAGGGCTCTTCTTAAATTACTATATACACATGGTATATTTATGTTGAAGGCTTCCCCACGCTGAGTTTTTTCAACCTATTTTGACATCGAACGGTGCAAATTACAAAAGACACGATTAAACGAATCTCAACCGTTCATCATTTTCGCCAATTTTTAGGTTGTTTTTCACCATTTATTTGGTTGCTTTCCTCGCCGCTATTGGTTTCTGCTCCTCCAAACTCTTCCTCGCTAGTATTGACCTT
>VDFB02323174.1:0-76331 GCA_007258455.2 Sequoia sempervirens | reverse complement strand
GATCCAACACACTTCATCATCTTCAAAATTAGTATTCCACACAAGGTCATCCAAACTAGTGTAAAACACATAACAATTAAGCATGAACTTTTCAAATACCAAAACTATCTTTGATACAATCAAAATAACTCAACTCTAGAACCGTAAGTCATAAGAATTCATCAAAGAGAAATCCAGACCAACAACATTTCTCCCGGACCTCAACCAGAAACAAAGAAAACCAAAGTTCACAACTGGTGAACACAACTCGCATTGCACTATGAATCAACAACCAAAAATTAGGATATAACAAATTCCAACAACCAAGACAAATATATCTGAATCATACAATTATAGGAGCAAATTCGAAGCAAAACTTGTTGCAATCACTAAAACACTTGCAATATGTCTTCATTACAATTTTCTCAATATCCTCAAAACATATAACCAATAACCTATATCCATGACACTAATGACAACAACAATCAGATGATAACCAATTGACCAATTGACATCAATGACAACACCTTCAATCTTTCCATTCTTGCAACAATCCCCCCTTAGTCATTGATGGCAACAAATGATGTGAAAAACCATCTCAAAGACAACATACAAGCTTTGAATACACTTTTCAAGATCTTCCTTTTTGTTTCTTCATATGCTTCTTCTCCTTCTTTTCTTTTCACATGCTTCTTCTCCCTTTTTCACATGCTTCTTCTCCCCCTTTGACATCAATGACAAAGGAAAGATCTATTTTACATTGATTTCTCATTTGGCATAGAAAACATAATACATATAATGACAACTGAGAGGGGGGGTGAATCAGTTGTCACAGATTTAATCTTTTAATTCAATCACCATAACTAATTCTTAACACTGCTTAAATGATTAATCATCAAATGCCAATGCAGAAACTTAAATCCAACACATAAATACAATAACACCAAATTTACGTGGAAAACCCAATAAGGGAAAAACCATAGTGACGATTAACTCACACTATAGAGAATATCAAAACTAATTACAAGAGGCTCATTGCCTGTGAAACAAGTCTCACTGCCAAAATAAGGACTCATTGTCTGGAACAAGGACTCGCTATCCAATAGGGCTAACAACCTGGAGGGCTCACTGCCGCAAAGATACAAAGAAGACAAAGAAGACTTGTTATAGATAGAAGACAATCTCAATGCAACAAAGGATTCCACCACAATCACTCACAGACATACATGAATGATAAAGTTCACCTTCAACTCACTACTTCTGAAAACTCAACATTAAGGATTCACACTGGTCTGCCACACTCGTATTACTTACACCCACTAGATAGCATCACTATCGCATCTATCTACTCTTTTTATTTTCCACTTATCTCTCTTCTTCGCTCTTGTATATTTTTTACCACTAACTCATTCTGTATTTATACCATCTTCAACTTTGAAACATATCCAAAGTCGTCCATCCAAAATATTCTAGGGTGGAATTAGAATGAGGGTGACCCAAACACACGCTTCATTAGGACCCAAATAGATCCAACACACTTCATCATCTTCAAAAGTAGTATTCCACACAAGGTCGACCAAACCAGTGTAAAACACATAGAAAAATTAAGCACAAACTTTCCAGATACCAAAATTATCTTTGATACAATCAAAATAACTCAACTCTAGAACCGTGAGTCATAAGACTTCATCAAAGAGAAATCCGGACCAACAACATTTCTCCCAAACCTCAACTAGAAACAAAGAAAACCATAGTTCACAACTGGTGAACCCAACTTGCACTGCGTGATGAATCAACAACCAAAAATTAGGATATAGCAACTTCCAACAACCAAGACAAACATATCTGAACCATACAATTATAGGAGCAAATCCAGAGCAAAACCTGGAGCAATCACTGAAACACTTGCAATATGTCTTCATTACAGTTTTCTCAATATCCTTAACATATACAACCAATAACCTATATCCATGACACTAATGACGACAACAATCAAATAATAACCAATTGACCAGTTGACATCAATGACAACACCTTCAATCTTTCCATTCTTGCAACAATATTCACATGTTAAGTTACTTAGGTCCTAAGATTCTTTCTAGAAGACTTAGTTGTCATGTCTAGATCTTATATTTTTGAATTTTATGTCAAGTTAGTTGTCTCATTTCATAGGATTAAGACACTTGTCATGATCTTGTCTAATCCTATGTCTCACCTTAGTTATATAAACAAGGAGTTCTCATACATTGTATACTGGAGGAATTATTGGATAATGAATTCCATTTCAATCTTGAGCATTGCATATTGATCTCTTTGTGCTTTCCATTGGGCCTCTAAATATTGGGCATCTCCATAGTCTACTCTAACAATATATTCAATATATTCACTCTCTAAGTGATATAGGTGTTAAAAAAATATATAGAAAATACAAAAGAATAGTAAATTTGACAAAAAAACTATTTGTAGTAATTTAAAAAAATAGAATTGAACCACCCACTATATAGAAACCTCCATAAATTCTTCATACAAGATTAGATTTTTGTGTCATTTTCTTTGTGTGGATCCTAGATCCATCTTCTTCACTATAATATTTTTTTCTATCATGGCAATATTTTTTGGAATAACCATTTGGAGATTATTTTCACAACCCTTTTCTAAATCTTACGATGGTAATTCAACCTTCCTTATTTTGCCTCTTACAGGTTAGGAAAAAAAATGAAGGAGAAAAAATCCACCCTTACCCTTCTTTATGATTAAATTTCTCTTTGTATCATTATTTTCACCATTTTAGAATTCTTCAATTCGCTACTTTAGTTTTTTAATTCACATATTTTTGGTCTTCTACGATTATTGTAGGATTGTGGTACCTAATACTATGTTCTTACAAGTTCTTAGTCTAGATGCATCATCCTTATGCCTATTTTTTTTACATCTTATTGGATATCCTTTTTGGTATCCTTTTAATTTTCTTTTAGAATTTCATTTATGTACTTTAGTGTATCTTATCACCTAGTGGCATTAGCCCACTAAAGTGGGGAAAAAAATTTATGTAGCCCTATAATTTTATGTTGTGTTTTGAACATATTTTAATGTATTCTCTTCTAGCATTTTCTAGGTCCATTTGAGCCTAAACATTGGCCTATTCTCCTAAATAAAGGTTTTCCTAGATTTTGGACTACAATGTAATAATTATTTCTATTTTTGGAACACTTATCAAATTTAGTTGAAATTTCATAGGATGTGAATGTGACTTGTAGATGTCTATGTGATGTGCTAGTGTTCTAGAATTTTTCAAGTTTCACCTATAGTAATGTCTACTTGAAAAACTAACACTCTATTCTTGCATATCCAATTGAATAAAATTCTCATTCTTGTTAGAATTGTGAAAAACACAAGACATAGGATCAAAAAATGAACAAAGACACCTCCCATGCAAGATATTTGCAAAAAAAAATATTTTCTATTCCTCAACAAGAAAAAATTACATGATGAAAAGCTTCCATGAATCTCAAGAGAGATAATACAATTAGGGAGAGTGTGTTATAGGAGCAACCCTAAATGATAAAGATATTAGATCATGACAAGTGTCAACATCTCATGCAATGAGTCAAAATAATATAAAAATAGCTCAACTAATAAAATAATAAAAGCACTCCTAAGTTTAGCTTAAGTGCATGAGAATAAATTAGGCTAATAATCAATTAAATATTAATTAATTATTAGCTAATGCATGCTTAATCTAACACCCCACTTAAGATGAACTTAGGGTAGCTAAAAAACCTAAAAAGAGAATGCATGATGGGTCCCAACAAACAAGGCCTGGTGAGGTACCCATGTACAAACAATCTAATCTCTCACCACTAGAGAAAAGGAGAAAAACTCATGGAACAAAATCCTCTCCAAAAGAGAAAAAGGTGAATGAAGGACTGGACTACCTCCAAAACAATGTGTCAAAAAGAATAGGAACATTCATAAAACATCTCTGAAGCACGAAAAAGTTGTAAACAACTTTTGAATGATGACTACTATAGTACTGAAATGAAGAAACTCCTCTGAAAAAAATGATGATCAAGATCAAGAAGACAATAATCTGCATGAGTTTTCCCAATGACACTACTCAAATTAGATGGAAAACAAAGGTACAGATGGAATAGGTACCAATACTTTGAAGAACACTGATCAAGTGAAAATATGTCACCTCCAAAAATAGGAATCCAAGAGTGTCCATATGGTAAATGCTCCATCTCACCAAAATACATGGGTAACCAACCACTACATCCACCTAGTACATAAAAACAAGAACTAGATACGTAAAGATCACTCAAAAAATGAACTAAGGAAGTATTAGCACCAAAAAAGAAAACCCCCATAATGTTGACAACGGAGAGCCATGACATGTCCATTGAAAAGATGTCATCAAGAAGTGCATAGGAGAACAAAGAACATCTAAACATGCATAAAAGAGTACCTACAAATAAAAGGGTGTGCAAACTAGGACACACACGCATGAGGCAAGAATCATTGGGATTTGATGCTATCATGAAAGGAACACTCACTTGAAAAATATGTGATGGAAAAACAAAGGCACTCACAACCCACCCATGACTCTTTATATCATAGTACGAGTACAAAGGCATAACAGGATGTGAGAAATCCCCAAAAAGTATACACCATAATGACACTTTATCTCAGTGCATCTACAAAAGAGAATGTGCTTATAAAACATGTCTAGAATACCCAAATAGGACAAAAAGCTAGAAATACATGTAGAACAATGTAAAATAAGTCATCCCATGTAAACGAAAAGTTTCCAAGAGCTAAAACATCTAGGTAATTCACTAGAGTGTGAAAACAAAAAAATAAATAAAATGTACCTAGAGAAAAATCTAGAAAACAAGTGCATGGATGCCTATGAAGAGCTCTGAGAGACCTTTCTAACACCGCCATAATCATGAAAGATGGAGAAATTGGTCAAAATTTATGAGTTTGAGAGTGAAAAAAGCACATATGACTTTGATAGGCTATAGAATGCATTAACAACAAAAAATGTGATGAGAACCATACCACTATAATTTTCATGGAACTAGCTTTTTGGTAATATCTTGTTTGCCAAATTTTATTAGAGTACGACCAAGTTATGGCCAAAAGAAGAAAACAACTCTTTTAGGGTCAAAGGGGGCTTGGAGGGGGCCTTGTTGGCAAGACACAACATTGATGTTAGCATGAAATCATATTGACATCAACACAATATTTTGAGAATATTCCTTGAGCCACCAAAAAAATCCAACCCCCTGAAAAAAGAAAAAGCCACTAGAATAAGTCCTCATGTTAGAAAACATGCCAGAAAAAAATGAAGTTGGTGCAAAAGTTTGGTGGCCCCATAAAACCGAAGTGGTCAATTTTTTTATTGGCTGCTAGTGGCAGTAAAAACTTTGTTAGACAACAAAGGTGTGGTTGCTAGTGGGGATTTTTGTACCCATTGACGAGCCATGAGGGCCTATGCCTTGGGTGGTGTAGGTATGCCCTCTAGAGGGTATCCTTGCACATGCCTTAAATAATTTTTATTTATTTATTTAAAAACTAAAAAATAAACAACTTTAAAAGCTATTTTTTAAAATCATCGTACCTATGGTCGTACAGTGGCCATACAACCCTTGTACAATTTTTTTCCTTAGAAGCTTCCAATGGAGAATATGGTGAATGTGTAGTGAAAATTTTCAAGTTGGCCTTTTGAATGCATCAGTGAGGTCCTTTTTCACACCAAAGTGCAACAATAAATTTCCCAACTGCAAATTTTTCCAAAAAAGCAAAAGAGATTCCAAATCCAAAGCCCTGTAACCCTAGTTGAAGAAAACCCTCATAAATCAAGAAGGGGTTTACTAAATCCATTCTCTAGTACCATATTGTAATTGTGAAAAACACAAGACACATGATCAAACAATGAACAAAGACACCTTGGATGCAAGAGATCTACAAAAATAAAGATTTGCTATTCCTCAACAAGAAAAACTTATAGAATGAAAATATTCCATGAATCTCAAGAGAGATAATACAATAAGGGTGAGTGCTTTATAAGAGAAACCCTAAATGATAAATGGATTGGATCACAACAAGTGTCAACATCTTATGCAATGATACAAAATGATCTAATAATAATTCAACTAATAAAAGAATAAAGCACTCCTAAGTTTAGATTAATTGCATGAGAATAAATTATCCTAATAAAAAATTAAATATTATTTAATTATTAGCTAATACATGATTACTCTAATAATTCCATTGTAGAAAAACAATCTTTTCAATCTCTTTTCTCTCTTGGAGAAAATATAATAAAATTTCATTTAAATTCCAAAGGACCCTATTTTTCCAATACTCTCTCACTCCACATGATAGATTGAAGCTCTCATAGTACTACACAACTTGCATTTCTTTCAAATCCTCAAGGAGATCTCTATTTTTGCTAATATTATTCTCATTGGATTGAATACTATTAATTTCTATTGATATTGCATTCCCTATAATCTTTAGGCAAATCCCTTTGTTGTAGACCACCACCTATTTGATTAATTTCATACACTATGTTAGTCTTCCCCATAAACTAGGGTTGATACTCATAGTTTACATTTTTATTTTTATTTTTTTAATTACTAGATGAACATAGAATCAAAGAACACAAGTATTGTATAATTTTCATATTTGGTTGTCTATGTATGTTAGAATATTAATATAGAAGTTTGACTTCAAGTCAAGCCCTAAATGACCCCAAACAATTTTTCTTTTCCTTATGTTTCAGGCATTTTGAGAGAAATCAATGATATAGAAGTTTGTAAGTGATTTTTTTTCATTATTCATTTCTATTTCTCATTTAATATAACATAGTTCTCTTTATTTCTTGTATTTATTCATCTATTTTGTTATCTGTAGTTTGTTGATACATTCTTGTTTCTAGTTTGATAGACTGGGTGAACTCTTGGGAAAGTTTGGAATGCTTTTTAAATAAGTCAAAAGTCCTCTAAAATCTTTGGTTGCATGTATGATGATCACATGAAGCAAATACATTGATACAACATACTAGCATCCTTGATAGCGAGTTACAGGTGCTAGGTTCCTTTAGTTATCTTATTTTCTAGTCTAAAATTTGCTACTATAAATTATTTCTTTGTTTTTGGTAAATAGTACTTTATCATTTTCTTTCATGTTCTTATGTAAAATACATTCATTTATGATTTTATAAATAATTTATGAGATTATGAATATTATTTTTCTCTTTCCTTATTGTGTAGAGTCAAAATATTTTTATTTAAACTTAAATATAATTTTATAATAAAGTAATTGAGGAATTATTTTATTACAAAATCATCTCTTAACTAGATCAAAATTCCATATTTTACACAATGTAAATTTCAAACATAAGATTAATGGTCTCATGAGTTTTATACTGTTTGTGCACATACCTTACATGAAATAATATGAATGTATGAAATTATTTAACTAGTTAATCCAAAAACATGCCAAAAATAATATGAAATTTATTTATATTTTCTAAAGAGTGTACATAAAAATGGATAGCATCATGGTGAAATATTTTATGTGGAACATACACTTCAATAGCATGATCTTGCAAGAAATGTTATGCATAGTATAGTTTAAATGTTGAGTGGTGTAAAACTCATTTTGGTGGTCATGAACAAAATAGTTTTCCAATGTGTACCAAAAGATTCTTTTGAGAATTAAAAGGTGAGTTCAACTAGATTTCTTAAGATTTGAATTAGGTGTCCAAATTTATAAATATATCCTTATATATGCGTGCACATATAAAACATGTGTGTTTAATGGATATAAATATAATTTAATAATAAGTTTAAATGTTTTGTACAATTATTTATCATTTGAATCCTATCCGTTTCTATGTGAGATAAATAATATTTTTATGGCTCTCATATTGAGAGTGATGGAGGCAATCTTAAATATATACATAATGTTGATAGATATATTATGGAGTGGGATATGAAGCAAATTATTTTAACTATCCTTATGAGTAAGATAACATAGATATTATTGATACTATTGATCTCTCGGTGATCTCACAATAGTGGTTTACAATTTTTGGCCAAACTAGACACTAAAACAATTTTTCTAACTAAATCTTCAATTTCGGGCACCTATACCGGCTAAATCGTGAGAAATTTGAAGATGATGCAAACTAGAGTTTAGTGACATTTTTCTTTAGATTCTAAATATTTCAAATTTTGGAATCGATTTGCACCTCTTTTTCGATCTCCTCAAAACTAGTTTTTTCTTGTAGCACACATTTTTAAGGAGTGACGCTTCACCGTGATAACGACAATTTTTTTTCCATGAAGGATAAAATTCTAATTTTCTCAATTTAGATTTGTAACTCGATATCTAGTGCTTCCCACTTGTTGATAGTTTTTTATTGAATATTTTTTCTTTAATCAATTTTCAAAGTCAAACCAATTACAATTCCGCATATAGGCGGACCGTGATAATGTGCATAACTTTTTTTGTATGTATTGGAAATTTTTTTTTTGGATCAAGGACTTCATGATTCTGCACTCATATTTTTTCAATTTTTTTTTGTAATCATAATTTTCCACATGTGCAATTAAAGAGCTTTGATTTTGAAAAACCTACATTCACAAGCGAAATAAAAAATAAATATAATAATAAATTAAATGATGTAAAATGAGTAATTTTGGGAATATTATAATAAGGAATACATACTTTCTACAAAATAAATTTTAAATGAATTCATTTGATCCCCTGAAAAGCAAAAATCAAAGTGGTTTTAATCAACATTTTGATAGGTGTAAAGGAGACTCCGTTATAGGTATGGTTTAAAACTAGCGGGGTTCTATCCAAAGGGGTTTGATCTAAGGTAGTTTGATCAAACCCTCTTCAATTGGAATGCCTTAAATGAAAATTTTTAAGGCTTAAATCATTATATTTTCTAAAAATATGTGGTTTTAGCAAAAATTAGAATCTCCCAAAAATTGTAAACCAGCTTTGTGGGATCACCCTTCTTGTACTTGATTGATTATGAATGCTTATCTACAATCTAGTTGTTGCAAGTATTATACAATGAATGTTTCAATATTAATAATTCTACACTTAATTTAGCTTTAAAATGATGCGCTTTGATTTGAAAAATTTGAATTAAACTATATTTCTACATATATTTTTAGAAGAGATACATGTTAGAGTAAATAGGAAAATCAACTAAAAATTAATTAATTATTAGGCCCCTTTTACTATGTGTACTTAAAATAAACTTAATATTTTATTATTATTATTAGATTGTTCTTTTTTTGTCCCATAGCATATGATGAGGACACTTGTCATAATCTAATGATATCCTCACTAGGGTTTCTTTTTTATTTTCAAAAATATTCATTCATTTTTATTCATTTACTCAAGCTATTGCATTAATATAATTCTTAGGTTGTTGAGAAAATCAATTTCTTTGATCTTTATTTGTGATATGTATTTTTCTTGTAGGTGATTTTTGGGAATTGTGGGGTTCAACCATCAACTCCAATATGGTATCAAAGCACCAAATATACAACTTATTGTTAAAATTTGGAGAGATCTAGCCTTGAGAAAAAAATGGTGCATCTTGGAGCCAAACAAACCTTACCATTACATCCAGAATATATACAACTTATTGTTAAAATTTGGAGAGATCTAGCCTTGAGAAAAAAATGGTGCATCTTGGAGCCAAACAAACCTTACCATTGCATCCAGAATATCAAAAACCTAAGGATCAATTATTCATTCATTGAAATTTGAGTAAGTGAAATTTGGGTGATTTTTTTAGGGCCACATTTTTCAATGAAAAAAAATCCATAAAAATATACAAAGTATGTACAAGTGTATGGATCCATACATTATGCACACTATCATACAAGACATATTCCTATTACACCACCATTGTGAAAATTTGTGCATTTTTTCATCAATCCTGCGATTTTTTTTGGCAATCTGACATACTATTTTAGTTGCATGCACAATATTCCGATGGCTTAAAAAGTGGTGGTGGATTCATTACTTTTTTAGGCACTGATGTTAATTCTTGGATTGCTAATGTACCTTCTTAACCTGTTGACATCACCTATTTTCAACCTATCAACCACCACTCCAACATCATGTAGGCATTGTTTGTGCCTCACCCAACCGCTACTACCACCACTATGCCACTTCATCAAGCCTCTCTGTGCCAACAAGCAGTCATATTGACAACCAAGAGCTAGCCTTCCATTCCAACTCCTAGTCCATGATAGGACCATGGGCTATTTTTTAGCCCTCTATTTTCCTTATAGGCTAAATTGGAGAACTTTTGGTAAATCAAGTATAACTTGGGCATAAAAACTCAATTTTCACAAACCACATATCATTAGAAGAATGGCTCTAAGCCCAATCCAATGGTTCTACTATTTTTTGAATATTCTATTGGTTATTTTTATTGGTTTTTGAAGTCAAATCAAGTTGTTTCACTCAAAGAATCATAACTTTTTACTCAGATATCAATTTTCATGATTCTTGTGACATCAAAAAGTTAGTTCAACCCTTTATATAGATCTTAGACCCTTTTTCCTAGATTATTTAAAAAGCACCTACTATTTTCATCAGATATTAGGTTTTCATTTTGGTTCTTTTCTTAGAAAATGTGTAAACAAATATTAATTTTCTTAGATCAAGAGGTTATTTTCTTGCATTGTGAGTGAGGGTCTATCCCATCTTTTTTCTTTAAATTTATTTATTTATCATTTAAACATCATGGATTCAACCCACATAACTCCACTCACACCATGCAATTACTATGGGTGGAAAAAATAGAGATACATTTGAAAAAACAAGGGTTGTATAGAGTCGCCATGGGTACAAAACTTGAACCAATAAAAGCTATAGAGAAGATATTTTTTAAAAAGATGTGATGAGGATTTTTGGATATTATGCATGTCTTTGTCTTTTGATCTACTCTTTCATGTTGAATCTTGCACTACACGTAATCATATTTGGACTCAATTAGGGTTCTTGTATGGGAAGTAGGATACCTTAAGTGGATTTCAATTGGAGAATGAACTTATCAGTTTGAACCCTACACATTTTGATAACATCCAAGAATTCATCACCAAACTAAAATATCTCAAATTGTAATTGATAGAATGTGGTATCAAGAAACAAGACTCTAAGTTGATTCTCTCCATCCTTGCCAAGCTTGGTCTTGACTATTTTTTTTTCTACCTTCTATGCTATTAGAGATACACTTGGTAATAGATTTAGTATCCCTTCGCTTGATTATTTTTCATCACTCACTAGGGAGTAGTAAAATTTGGTACCTACGGGTACATTAAAATCTTCCAAACCACAAGATCTCTTATTGAAACACAAGACATAAAAGACCAAAAGAATTAAAATAGCAAAGGCAAGAAACAAAAATATAAGGATTCCAAAAGAAATGAGCAAGAAGTGGAATCAATTTCATAGGATACCTTTGAGGCCTCTTCCTCTTCTAAGGGGAATCATATAAGGAGTGACTAAAGTGTGCATATAGAAAAAAGTTAGGACACAATGAAGATCCATGTTATGCACATAAAATTGATGAGTTGAAACACCTTCTATAGAAGAATAATATTCATTTTCTTTCATCTATGTTAGCTAGTGCATACTCTTTTTCCACACCATCACTTGTAAAATCAAGGTCAACTAGTGTGGAAATAATAATAGACAAGATGAAAGGCCATGCACTCTTTGCATCCACAAGTATTTAGTATAGTTGATGGATTCTTGATTCTAGAGCCTCACATCACATGACTTCATCTATGGGTATGTTTTATTTATATGAGCCTTGCAATTCACTGCACATACTAATGGGAAATAAAAATTATATCAATGTTTTTGAGAAATGATATATTGATATTGATGAAGGTGTATTTCATGATGTCCTTTGTGTCTGTTCATTATCATCTAATCTCCTTTTCATCTATCAGATTGAACATAGTGGGATAGGGAAGATGGTTGATTTCACATATGATTCAGTTCTTATTAGAGATTTACAAAGTAGAGAGATCATTGTAGTTGGGGAAATTGATTATATCCCTTCTCCCACTTTGATTCAGATGAGCCTATAAAAAATTGATTGGCTTACACTCTCATGCATCTAGAGTGGATGAGATATCTAAAGATTATAATTTTGGTCATTTGGACCTATGTGTACTTCCATCACCCACCTTGGTTCATGAAACTTGTGTTAATCTTCCACCTCCTCCACCTCCTGCATCTTTAGATATTAGTTCAATTCAATAAGATGTTTCTAGCCTTTCAATTTCAAATTTGCGGGATGAGTTATTCTAGACATTGCAAAGTTATTTGTTGAGTCTCACATCATATTTATTAGGTACATAATTGAGGATATTAACTTCCTCTTTGATGATAGTTATAGACCACCTTCCACCACTTCATAATTGCCTTTGGAGGTTGTTCTATAGGGATTTTCCTAGTTGTTTGGATTTGCTTCATCCAATTTGACATCTTTTGATTTATACATGTGGACACTTGAGCAATTTTATGAAGAACTCATCTTAAGATCTCTCATCCTTAGGGAGTTTCTTCTACATTAACTATTGATTTGTTTCTTCCTAAGGGGAGGAACAATGTTTGCTGATTTTTTATCATCTTCAACATTCTTCTTCAAGTATTCATTTTTGTAGATGATCTACTTCCTTATGGGGGGATTCATTGTATCTTATTTTATCTCTTATGGGGGGATCTTGATTGTACTTATGTGATCAAATTAGTACTTGGGGGGAAATTTTGAGTCTTACATTCTTTTGTCACATGTTTGCTTTTATTTATTTATTCTCTATTTTGGAGAGTTTTTTCTCATGAGGTGTTCTCCTTTTCTCTGGTTATGAGAGATTTATTTGTTTCTACATGAGTACCTCATTAGGACTGGTAGCTAAGACCCATTAATACATCCATAATTTCATTCATCATTAGCTTCTCCTTCCTTGTTGAACTTAAAGGTGGGGGGGGGGGGGTTATAAAGTAAATAGGAAAATTGCCTAATAAATAAATAATTATTAGGTTCCTTTTACTTTATGCACTTAAGCTAAATTTAGGAAATATTTTTTTATTATTAGATTATGATTTTTTGTCTCATAACATAAGATAATGACACTTGTCATCATCTAATGATATCCTCACCTAGGGTTTGATCTAGTTTTTTTTTCCTTTTCATAAGGATTCATTCATTTGTAATTATTTATTCAAGCTATTGCATCAATACAATTCTTAGGTTATTGAGCAAATCAATTTCTTTGATCTCTATTTGTGATATGTCTTTTTCTTGCAGGAGATTTCTAAGAATTGTGGGGTTCAACCGTCACCTCCAAAATATATCTATTGTGATTATCCATCTTGATAATTTAGAAGGTGTGAGTATTATTTGCCAAAATGCACTTGAAACCAAAATAAAAGTTGATGGTGATGAGCAAAAGTATCTTACTAATCTATTTATTATTGAAAGTGCATTTTTCCAACAAGTTGAATAAAAGTGGCATTACATTTTTTGAATATATGCCTAAATAGAATATTATATACTATAGTAACTTGGTTGTAGCTACATGAATAAATTTAGAAAGTTCTATGGTGAATAATTAGGCATGGTGAACAAAATATGTATCAAGAGATTTAGATATATTTTTTAAAAAAGTGTTACTTATATTTGAAGACTCAATATTGTATGTTCTTCAATTTTTGCTTACTATTTAATTTGGATATCATAGAAGACTAAATTATTAATTAATAAATATATTTTGTAGATCCTTAATTTGCACGAGTTTGGTTATTTTCACTTATATATTTATTTGAGTTATATATTCTCAATAAGTATGATTTGTAAAAGTGTTTACACATTGAGTACTAGTTCAACAATTATCCAGAAACATCACATGTTATTTGTATATAATTTGAAGACTAAATATTTAATATTTAATATTTTTAATTTGGACATAAAACTAAATTATATATCAATAAATTTATTTTGTAAATATTTAATGTGTACATAGTTGATTATTTTCACTTATTTTTATTTGAATTCTTCTATTTACAATAAGAATGGTCTACAAGTTCTTGCACATTGGATACTAGGTTAATGGTCATCAAGTATTTTTTAATAAAATTTAAAAAACACAATTTATGTATCATTTATTTCAATTCATACATATCACTTAGTATAAATATAAACTATATCAGTTTAAATCAATTTATAACTAAATTGATATATCACATCAAATTTATATGTTTTTTTTATAATTTGCTATATCATTTTATTTACAAAAATGATATAAAACACAACAAATTTCATTAAATTATATTAATTTTCTTTCAAATTTGATATTAATTTTAAATGAATTTATCATATTTAAAATTTTCATATCAATATTTTTCAATCTATACATGATCTAGATAATCACATGTTATCTAATAAGTCGACCGAATTACATGTACATTCAAAATTTATAAATTCTATCAAATACAAAATATAACTTATATAAGTATGTATGTACATATATATGTATATATATGTATATGTCTATGCATATGTACATGTATATATACACACACATATATACATATATATACATATATACATATACATATATATATATATATATATATATATATATATATATATATATATATATATATATAAAATGACCTAAAAAATGTGTGTACATGAACATGTATAAAACCAACTAAGCATAAATATATCACATTAAACATGTACTTTCAAAAATATATAAAGTCTATCAAATATAAAATATAACTTACTTATTACAACACATTCACATGATATACATATGATATAAAGTGATTTATTGAATATATGTACATGAACATGTATCAAACTAATTGAGAATATATGGAGAAATAAATATGGGGAGGGAGGGCAAGAGAAAGGAGAGAGAGATTGGATGAAAAAGTTAGTAAATTGTAATACTAGTGGAATCATGCATAAGAACATTTATGGCTAGCTTAAGATTATCCACCACATATGGCAGATTAGTTATTTTATTCATGATGTGCATATCTAGTTGTCTATGGATTCCTATGAATGTAGCCTCATTATTTAAGAATGTAACCTCATTATTTAAGATCCACCTTGACATCTAATCAAGAAGGTTGACACCCACTAATATGTATATCAATATTTTCATCTCGTTGGAGATCTCAATTATTTTAGATAACCTCCATTATTTATTTATTAGGAAATAATGTAATGGGAAGGTTGACACCCACTAATATGTATATCAATATTTTCATCTTGTTGGAGATCTCAAGTATTTTAGATAACCTCCATTATTTATTTATTAGGAAATAATGCAATGGTTGCAAGTATGAAATTACACACTTCAAAATTTGGTGGTACTTCTTATCTACATAATTAGGTTTTTTTTCCATCATACCATTCTCAAAAAATTTACCTTCTAGGTTTCAAAGAAGAAGTAGCTCAAATTGGCATTATTGTAATGATATTGCATTGATGCAATCTTGGTCTTGCCACATTTAATTCATACTACATCCATATCTCACGATTGTGATATTAGCATATGCTAGAACTACCACCCAATAAAGTAATTTGGAAAAGAAATTTCATAAATTGAAAATTGATGCAAATTAAGACCATGCATTATCCTTATTATTGATAATACAATCCTCTTGATTTTCAATTAAATAATTTTCCAAAAAATCTACTTCTTTATTGATTTATCTATGTTCATGTTGAATCAATTAGGTAGCAACTATATCTAGTACTTTATATGTATTGTGACTAATGTTTACTAATTTCTAATTGGGAGATATATTTTTCCTTGTAGGATCTATAATGATAATTTAATATCCTTCACCTACATATAACACCCATTATTAATATTTCATACCTAAAGGTTGAGGAAATGGGCTTGCATCTCCACTTCGTTATTTATTTCATTTTTTACTTCCTTTGATATATATATCATTCTTCCCTCATTGTCCCAAATAGTGTATCTTGCATTGGAGAAAACTATATTGTTTCTTGTTGTACCATTAAAAAGTATTTATTTGATAGGGTTGGTTGCTATTTTATTCCAACTCATAGATTCAGAGTAGAGTTAATTATACTAGCCCCATGAATGGGGGAAACTAATTGCACATATATAAAGTTTCTCAAATATATCAAATATAAATTATATGATGAATCATAGATGAAATGTCTCCTAATAGATCAAACCTCATTGTCCACACTATGATTACATTAATGATGCACTTTTGAACCTACAAATTTATATGTCACACATGAACTCATAGGAACATGTATATGTAAATTTAATAAGTCAAACTCATCAAATCAAATTATTAAATTTATATGTATGAGAATATAGTTAAATATATTGTCTAGCCTATAATTTTACATGATCATATTTGTGATTATGAATGTGAATTACCACTCTAAGTAGATAAATGTTGTGATAATGTAAGCTACATGAAATTTGTTTCATTAGAAAATCAATAGGCATACAAATAACACACATTTTTTTTGTGTAGGTAAAAATTAATTTATACATCTATAATAATCTAAGGATCATTAGGATCATCTAGCTCTCCATAAGCCTCAACGACACCATAAATTAACTAATCTAATATATTGTACTCTTCAAAGTAAAAAAAGTTCACTCACTAAAAGATTAGGCATGACCTCCTAACCCAATTAAAATGATAAATTTTCCATTCTTGTCAAGTCCACACCATAGAGTAACACCAACAACATGCTCTTGGGTAGCCAATCCTCCATGTGGTTCCTATGACTTATATTATGCTCCATAAGCCCCATATGGTACTTATGAAAAATGTGATGTATGTGCCACCTATGTTGCCTACAACCCTTGAATATGGCTAGCTATTGAGACAATAGAGATGTCATATTCTAAGTTAATCATCTAATATGTGGTGAGAAATTTAGATACCATATAAGTGTGTAATATTTGAAACTCCCTAGAATTGTTATTATCAAGGATATCTCATGTCAACACCAAATATTCTCTAATCAATGCATCATATGTAGTGGATGACATGAAACTTGAGTCTAAATACACACATGGATTTGACATAAATATACCCCCTAAAGACTTATGAATACCTATACAACCTCTCCAAAATATCACTCTAGGAACAAATGAAGGTTAGGATCCATATATAATCTAGCTAGTAAGGAATATTTTATTTTCCCTATCCAAAAAAATAGAGAAAAGAAGTGTGGTGCAGGAGCACCTTGCTCATTAGATGCCTTTAATTGGCAAATTATGAAAAAAATGAATTTTCCTAATGTAAAAGCATGTAAAGCATTGTAGAAGGTCATGGTAAGGCCTATTCAATGATAATTGAGTCTCAAATAGGTTCTAGGAGGTCAAAATGTCAAAAATGCAAAAATGTTATTTTGTTGAAAAAGATGTAAAAGTGGGAAAAAGCAAGAAATTGAAAAAAATGTTAAAGGGAGATGAAGAGACACCTCGTTGGGGAAAATAGTTAGTTAGTTGGAACTGAAAAGGTAGTTGCCTTAGTGGATGTAAAAGCTATATAAAAGCATTGTATTGGTGAGGAAAGGAAAAACCTTGTATTTTTTAATCAAGTTTTGGTAACAAAGTTCCTTGTATTTCCAAATTTTTGTGTTTTTTCACTTTACTAGTCCTTGTACGGATTGTACAACAGTCTAGTGGCCATATATTCATTCTATTTTATTAGTACTTGGTGTTAGAAATTCACTAAAGTAGTTTTAAAAATGTTTCAACAAATTTGAAGGCTAAATTTATGTGATTTGTCTGAAAACCCAATCTAGGGTTTGAGAGTCTTGTAGAGTTTATATCTCCCATCCCACCATTGTAGAGTTAGTAGAATGGTGGGATGGATTGTGTAGGGTATATTTTGTATGATTTTGAGTGTTATGTGTGTTTACAAGATCAGGGAAGGTGAGAGTATGGGGTTTTGCTGCTGCTCACACTAAAAAACAAAGTTTTTCTCATGAAAGTGAATGGTTACACGATGTTATTTGTGAAAATATCACTCAATGATGATGGGAATTTATTTTAAAAGAATAATAAGACATAATTAAACATATTTTAAGAGGTTTCTAAGCATAAAGAGGTTTGCAACATTTAATTTCAGTAAACCCTAATTTTTAGGGCTTGTTTTGTGCTTGAAATAAGGGTTTTATGGAATAGAGATTTTTGGAGCCTTTTTGTCCCTAAAAATGTTTATTTCTTAAGTTTTGAGACATGATAAAAGAATTTTTTAAGTCCTTTGGTGATTTGGTGGTGATCTATGAGTACTTTCTTTGTAAATTTGGCCTAATTTTAAGGCTTTTTCTAGCATACAGTCCATAGTTTAGATAATTTCTTTAAAATAAACCACTGAAATATTTTGATATGTTAATGGTGGAAATAATGGGCCTATTAAGGTGTATTTTTTTTTGGTAAATTAAATTGGGTTTGTGAATTTCACCTGATTTAGGGTATGATGACCTAATTGACAAGTAGTGCTTTGATTTCATAGAAAGTGGAAGCCTGTAAAAACAGAGACTTAAGTGGAATATTTTGTGTAGAAAATTCTTAATCAATCATGTTAAAGGTATCTCAATGATTGGGAAATTTTTTTGGTGAGTAAACTTGTTGATTTTGTTGATTGAGCAAAGTTAACCCTATAAGCATAAAATGGTGTTTTGGCTGCCAGAGTTTAAGAATCAGATAGATCAGTGTTAGGTGGGTATGTTCATGGTTTGATTCAATCATAAACATGATGAATACTATATCTTGGAGGTCTGATAACTGGTAAGCATGATTTGTTGACACTCTGCCTTGCAAAGAAGAGTAAATTTGATGCATGATGATGAATGATTTGCTCTAGAGTTTTCTAATCTAGAATTTGATTTGTTTATGTTCAAATGATGCTGGTTAGGATGTCTTTGAATCAGATAATGGTCTGGAATACTGATGTGATGAGTTGGCTTGTTGATAGCCTTGTAGTTTCAAGTGAAATCGATGGATTTTGTTGAAGAGATAGTGGAAATTTGGTGATTTGTTCAATTTGATCTTCTCAATTAGAGTTTGGGTCAGAAGTACCCTGATGAATTGATGTTGTTGATAGATTCCCTTGCATCAAATTGTAGTCCATACTCTTCACTAAATGTATTTTTTTATATAATTTATTACAAAATATATAATATTACCTTATATTTTTGAGGCCACACATGATGAATTATAGTCTAATGAGAATATACCAAAGGTTCTACGACAAGGTTCTCACACCTAGTGACACAATAACCTCTATCATTGTGAGTCCACACATAAAATTGAAACAAAGTCCTCACATCATTAGCATGGACTAGGTAATAAATCGTTAAACATAGTATGGTGCCCCCCTAATGTTAGCTAATAACGAGCAATACAATCTCTTAATATTGACATCATCATATGGAGTATATGATCAAATGGTATTAATCATACATTGGAACCACAATCTAATGAATAAAAAACCATCTTGGTAAGGAAGTACATAAGTATTATTGATTATTTCATTTAAATACACTAATACATCTCTCAATCTTAAGTGTCATCTCTACCCCTAGTAGCTATATCTACATGAAAATTAAAACAAATCTTAAATTTAAACACTTCAATAAATGAGCATTAATCTAAAAAAAATTTAAAATTTAAATAAATAAATAATCATTTTTCAAAAATAAAAATATATCAAGATCATCTTTTTTTTTATCAATTAAATTACACACTTAATTTATTATAAAATTATATATCAAAATTATAATTGAATGGTAAATAGAGTTCAATCAATTTTAGTTTAGAATTGGTCTCTAAAGCTTAATTTGAATTGATATAAATTGCATATCATTTTATATAAAAATTTAATTCTTAATAAGTCTTATAATAATTTTAATATCAATTTTATATACAATTTATACTTAGCTAAATTTTATATTAAATTTGTATTGATTTTTTTTTTGAAAACAAAGGGGTAAAAACTTTATTAGAAATCAGAAAAGAGCATTACAATAATAACCACAGGACCCAGTCCCAGAAAACAAGGCGAAAACCCCACAACATAAAACAAAATCAACTATCCCCATGTATCCTCCTATCCTCTTCCAAGAACCGGTCTAAATCCAGATGCAGCTCAGGGTTAACTTGATCCCAATCCTCAACCTTCCAACCACTATCTTGCTCAGAGGCCCATTTGGCCAAGCAGTCAGCAGCGCGATTCCACTCCCTTGGGATGTGAACAAAGGATGCCTCCTCCATCCGAGAACTAACTTGAAGAATCCGTTGAACCACCGAAGCCAACTGCCAATTTATATCAGATATCTTTCGCTCATTCAAGAGATTAATCAAAATCTGTGAATCAGCTTCACATATAACCTTTCTCCATCCCAAAGCAAGGGCCCTCTCCATAGCATGAAGAATTGCTAGACCCTCCATGAAGTTAACAGTCTTCACCCCCTCATGTATAGAGAATAGAAAAATCACCGAACCAGCTGAGTCCCTGCCAACCCCACCAATTCCAGCAGGCCCAGGATTTCCCCTAGAAGAACCATCAGTATTGATCTTTAAAAATCCATTGGGAGGAGGTAACCACCTTCCAACCCGTTGGACCCTCTTTTTCCCATGCCTACAGTTCCTAGAACTGACAAAAGATGAATGAATTTCTTGAAGACCTAGTCTGGCCACCAACTCAGCATCACCTCTCTCCAAGGGGAAAACCACATCACATTTAGCTAAAACAGACTCCTGCACCATTCCAAGCATACGCATCCAAACTTGCCGACCCACCAACTTCTGATCACGAAAAATTCTGCGGTTCCGCTCCAACCAAATCTGCCAAAGCAGAAAGGTAGGGCCCACGAACCAAACTTCCTGCAAAAAGGAAGCCATAGAAGGAGGTCTTCCCATACTATCCCAGAATTCAACCAAAGAGCACGCATGAATACAGGGAAGCTTCCACACCTCCCACCACCAATGCCAAAGCTGCACAACAAAGGGGCACCGAAAGAACAAATGTGAAGAATCCTCTTCCGCTCCCCCACACAAAACACAAATTGAAGGTCCTTGAAATCCCTCGTTTACGAATGTTATCCCAGGTCAAGCACCTATTCCAAGCCAAAGTCCAAACAAAGCAATTGCATTTAGGCCACGAGAGTTTATTCCACACCCTTTTCCACCAATGAACCTCTGCCCCAGTTAGCTTCTGAGCCAATAACACCTGATAACCAGAAGCAACAGAGTAAACCCCCTTAGGATTATGGGTCCAAGCAAGAATATCTTCTTCCAGAAGAGAACTACAACTCCTACTATGAAGAATCTTGTGAAGCTCAGCACTTTCTTCCGCAAGTCCCAAATCTGGCCACTCTGCGGGATCCTTCCAATGAGCTACCTCCAACTGACCAAAAGAAGCAACAGACTTGAAGTCACTCACCCTAGCCCAGCCAGCCTCGAGAAATCTTTGGCACAAAGGAAGTAGATTGGGAAACTGAGAAGTAAGTGGAGGGAATCCATCCCAAGAATCCGACCAGAAGAGAGCCTCAGTTCCTCGTCTACAGATCCAAAATAAACCTTCCTTAATAAGCTTTGCACCCTTCTGAAGAGTATTCCAAATCACTGAACCTTTCCCCTCAAGAGGGTAACGAGGAAGATCCTGCCGTGGAATCCCCGGGAAATACTTATGAGATAATATCCTGGCCCACGGCTGATCCTGTTCCACACACCATCTCCAAAATAGCTTAGCAGCCACAGCCACTCCAGATAACGCAGACTGTCGAAGACCAAGACCACCAAATTGCTTTGGGCTGCACACAACATCCCACCTAACCAGGCTCCACTTGGAAGAAGCCAAACTTCCCGCCCATAAGAACTGCCTTTCAAGAGAATCCAACTCCCTCAGAAAACCCATCGGAGCCACCTGAAGCATACATCTGTAGGTAGGGAGAGCCTGCACCACCGACTTGAGAAGCTGAACCCGCCCCGCAAAAGACAACCATCTGTGGGTCCAATGATTAACTTTTGCACGGAGCTTATCAATAATATTCTGCCAAGAACCCTTGGGAAGATGGCGAACAGAAATTGGGAAACCCAGATAAGTCAAAGGGAGAACCCCTATCTGAAACCTTAAGATATTAGCAATTCTTCTCTGTATGGGGCTCGGCGTGTTGAAGAAGAATATGGAAGACTTCTCCTCATTAATCAATTGTCCTGAAGCAACAAGATATATGTCCAACACCTGCCTCAAGTTAGTAGCTTCCCTAACAGTAGCCATCCCCATCAGGGCAGTATCATCAACAAACTGCAAATGAGATTGCGGAGGCAAGTCTCCACCCCATCGCCAACCTTGAATGATGCCAAGCTCCACCCTTCTTTTCAACAAACGACCAAGGCCTTCCACAAGAAGCAGAAAAAGATACGGAGAAAGAGGATCCCCTTGGCGCAAACCCCTAGAGGCACCAAAAAGTTTAGAATGATCTCCATTTATCAAAACTGAGAAGGAAACAGACGTGACACAGCTCATGACCCATTGGATCCACTCCTCACCAAAACCAAAAGCAACAAGGATCTTCTGCAAAAAAGACCATCTAACCCTGTCATAAGCCTTAGCCATATCCAGCTTAATGAACATAGCCTTCTCATGGGAGTTGTCCATGGAGTGGATGGTCTCCGTAGCAATGACAACCCCATCAAGAATCTTCCAACCTGCCACAAATCCACTCTGTTCCTCTGAAATCAACACTTTAAGCCACTTCTTCAGTCTCTCAGCCAATAACTTTGAGATGATTTTATAAGCCACATTACAAAGAGAGATAGGCCGGAACTGAGATAACCTATCAGCCCCTTCACACTTGGGTATGAGAGCAAGGAAGGTGGAGTTCAGAGCACGAAGCATCTGTTTATTCCTTTGGGACTCAAGGACAACAGCCAGAAGATCCAACTTTATGATATCCCAGAATTCCTGAAAAAATTCAATCGGGAAACCATCGGGACCAGGAGCTTTACCCTTCTTCATCTGAAACACAATCCCCTCTAGCTCCTCAAGAGAGATATCTTTCATCAAATACTCATTCGCCTCCCTGGAGACCAACTGAGGAATACAAGAAAGAACCTGTGCTTCCTCAACAGAGCCCCCTTGTGAATCCTCCCTAAATAAAGTAGCAAAATACTGAGATGCCTCAGCAGAGATTTCTTGAAACGAGGCAAGACGTTCACCCCTATCATTCACCAGAAAAGGAATGGAATTACCATGCCTCCTATCCTTCACAGAATTGAAGAAGAAGGCGGTGTTTTTATCACCTTCCTGTAACCATTCAACCCAGGCCTTTTGCTTCCAATAGATTTCTTCCCGCAATTCAAATTCCTCAACCACTTTCAAAGTCTTAGCCTCCTCCCTTAGAAGATCCTCAGAGGCCCCATTCTCACGAATCAACCGCGTAATATTATTCAACTCCTCCTGTGCGGCAACCTTAGCATGAAAGATATTACCAAAACATCGCCGATTCCACCTTTTAAGCTGATATTTGACAAACTGAAGAAGCTTGGAGAATGTGTACATTGCCGTACCAAAAGTTGGTCTACCAATCCGCCACCACTCAGCCACATAATCATGAAGAGTGGGATCCCGTAACCACATAAGCTGGAACTTGAATGAGGGAGACCGAGGCCCCCGTGCAGAGATAATACTAAGCTTAATAGGCCAATGATCAGAACCTCTCCAATCAAGAATTTCAGATCGAGTGGACCATAAGTTTCCAACCCAATAACAGGAAACCAAGAAACGATCTAGCCTCTCAGCAACACAACTCTCACCAATTCTCCTATTATTCCAAGTGAAGCGACCATTACTAGGTAGAACATCAATAAGATTTAATTCAGAAATGCTATCTCTGAATAACAGAGCAGAAGGCTCCAACCTAGGAATTCCACCTCTTTTCTCAGACAATTCCACAATAGCATTAAAATCGCCAGCCATAACCCACGGATGGTAAGGAGCTAAGCTACGAACAAAACGAAGATGGGACCATAGAAGTTGTTTACCCAGAAACTCAACAGGAGCATACACATTAGAGAGGAGAATACACTCACCAGTCTCATACCAAGAGGCGACAAGGGATATAGAGGATCTAGAGGACATCCACCATAGGGGGAAAATCTTCCGAGGGTTCCAAAAGCAAGCCACCCCTCCAGAAGCACCAAGAGCCCCCACACACTGGCATTCACCATATTTCCACAGCTTAGGAGCCATGGCCAACATATTATCTACAGATAATTTAGTCTCCTGAAGAAAAAGAACATCCGGAGAATGATTCCTAACCAAATCACGAACAGCTTTTTGTCGAGGGCCACTGTTCAAGCCCCTTACATTCCATGAGAGAACAATCATTTCTGGGGGCATGAAAAATGTGAATCAAGAGTCTTGACTGACCCTGACTCCACCAAAGTTTCCCCAGTTAATTTAATCTTCTCCATATCCTTTTTCCTTCCCAGCTTGGAAGTCCTGTCACCAACCCCTTTCTTCAGTTCATTTTGCTGAATACCTAAACGAGAGGAGGCCAAAGAGCTCTTCCCCACATCCTTGCCACCTTTCAGGGGCAATGGGGAGCCACCTCCACCACTCTTCAAAGCTCCAATAGAAGATTCTTGTTCAGTCTGGACAATCAATTGTTGATCTGTATCCATCTGCCCAACCCCAATCTCCTGCACATCCTGCATGGCCTCCAATGGTGGCCCATCCTGTCCTGTACCCAAAGTTCCCTGATCCAAGTTCAACAACCCCGGATTCACTTCCTCCTGGCTGAGATCATCCAGCACCTCAAACCTATTAAAAGTTTCATCATCCTGCCTCTCCCTCAAGGTCCGCTTCTGGCCCCGATTCCTATTGCGAGCCTTAACAGGGACATAACCATCATCTCCATTACCATCACCCGGAATAGGCTCCTTACCATTATCAGTCCTAGGAGGATTACGAGAAGGCTGAGAAGGTTGGGGCCCCACAGGCTTAGCCCTAGGGCACCTACGCTGCAAGTGACCATATTCATGACAAAGACGACACCGAAAAGGTAGGGTTTCGTAATCTAGCTGTTGAACCCAAGTATATGATCCAACACTCACTTCAACAGAATCTGGTAGTGGCTTGCTTAAATCAATTTCTACACAGATACGAGCAAAAGTCATTACCTTTTTATACTGCGTCTGTTGTGAAGACCCAATAGGTTTACCGAGCATTGAAGCCACCAAATGCAACACGTCATCCCGCCAACACTCAACTGGAAACCACGGCAACCGAACCCAAACTGGAATCCGACTCGGTATTGCCTCAGTCGGGTTGAAGCCAGCATGCCATGGCTTGATAAACATACCCACCTGGTTATAAAAATAGGGGCCACCCTCGAAAACCTTATTCCGATCTGCCATGCAATCAAAAGAGACCATAAAAAAGTTGTTCGCAAGGAGCCTAATCTCCATCTCCCCCTCCGGCATCCAAGTCCGTTGAGCCCAGGATTCCAAAAAATGCAGCGAGACTCTCAAACCCATGAACTTGCAATAAAAAGAGTGCCTTGAATAGTATTCAATATCATCTGCAAGCATTTCCATCGGGATAATCAGCTTCGGTCGCTCTTTGCATCTTTCCAAACACCCATTAATCTTCGTAATTCGGGAACCATTAACCGATCCTAGATCATTCATCTCCATCTCTGAAGAAAACAGCGTATTATCAAAAACATTCACTCCATGCGCCGAAGGCTTCGAACCAAATGCTGAACGGAAATCCAATTTGGGGCTAACCCCAGATGTTTCCCCACCCGGCATAGCAAAAAACAAGATCCCCAGCAGGCATGCAAACCCCCAGGACACTTTAGCAAGAAATGGAAAAAAGAAAAGACCCCAAGGGCAGGATCAAAACCCTTCCACCCACAAGCCACCCAAACAGTAGCAAGAAGGCCTCCAGAAAAGAAAAAAACCCCACCACCACAGCCCCGATAGCTTCAAAAAACCCCCCCCACAACGCAGAAGCGAGCAACACACAGAGAACGAGCTAGGGCACGGTCGCCCTAGCTCGGCTTGCAGAGCACGCAAACGCCATCCTCCCGTTTCAAATTTGTATTGATTTTGAATATTTATATAAGATTCAATTAAATTTGAATTTGTAGGTTTGGTTAAATGTATTTAGAAAATATCTTTTTTAAAAAGGTGACACATCTTTATGTTTTCACTTTCATTTGGTGTACTAACTCAACTTGAATTTGAAACTACTTCTCAAAAATGTTAATTGTATCATTGTAGAGCATGACCTATCTGATGCCCCCTTTAACTAGATTGCATCTATAGTCTTAATCCTATTAGTTTGAAATTTAAAATCTCCTACTTCTTAAAATAACTTTCTAAAAATATGAAGATATCAACTTACATACTAAAAATCTAAAAATATATCTTAAATTTATATATAAAACTATTATATTAAATTAGTTTAACTTAATTACTTAAATCTTTGTTATAATTCCCTTAACTCTAAATTTAATCGCATTAAAATTAAAACTATATATATTTTACTAGAAAATATAATATATTTAAAATAACCATTAAAATAAATTAATAACATCCTTATACATTCATCAAAGTTTTAATCATCATAATCGTAGATAAATAATTGTTTTATAAATAATAAATATCCAACAATAATACACATAAAATATTGTTAAATGTTGGGGCTATAATAAAGGAAAATATAAACATGTGAGAAGATGAACCATGACTAAGCCAATTGATGTGAAATCTACCAATTTTATAGTGCCTAAGGAACTCTTACCAAATGGGATCTTAGGAAAAGAGTGCCTCTAATTGGATCCTAAACCCTTGGGTTTGGAATGACTATTTTTTGGGGGATGAAATAATATATTTTTCTTTATCAAGGCTCTCTAAAATATGCCAATTCCTTGGAAATGGAATGACTTAGTATTTTTCTTGGTTTGTCATGGTGTGTAATTGATGTTATGCATGCAAAGTGTGTAGTTGAAGAATATAATTTAGCATAATTTTAAAACCATGGTATCATCCGCATTTATTTCCTTACACATTAATCAATGTTTCAATCATCATAATCATAGATAAATAATTGATTTAGAAATAATAAATATCTGACAATAATACACATAAAATATTGTTAAAATGTTTGGGTTATAATAAAGGAAAATATGAACATATGAGAAGATGAACCATGACTAAGCCAATTGATGTGAAATCTACCAATTTTATATTGGTTAAGGAACTCTACTACCAAATGGGATGTTAAGAAAAGAGTGCTTCTAATTGGATCCTAAATCCTTGGGTTTGGAATGACTATTTTGTTTTGGGATGAAATGATTTATTTTTCTTTATCAAGACTCTCTAAAAATATCCTACGTCCTTAGAAATGGAATGACTTAGTATTTTTCTTGGCTTTTCATGTTGTGTCATTGATGTTATGCATGCAAAGTGTGTAGTTGAAAAACATAATTTAGCATATTTTAAAAAAATGATATCATCCTCATTTATTTCCTTAAATAATCCAAACACCAACTTAGCTTGGTATCTTGGTGGTTTTTATATGCACCTAATTCAATCTAGACCTTTTTTTAGTTGGCCATAGGGAGCTTATGATATTTGACTATTTCCACTTTTTTATTTTTTAAAGTAATTATAAAATATTTTGGCATGCATACATTTAATATAAGCTTGGAATCTAATCTCTTAGAGAGTGGTTTTGAGCACTTATTTAATTAATTTTATTTAATATATATTTATTTTTTTGGATTTTTTAAGATTTAATAGTTTATTTATTTTAAAATAATTATTAAGTAATTTTTTTTAATTATATTATTTTTTGAAAAGAATATGGAAGAAATTTTGAAGGTAAAATTTAGAGAAAAATATAAGAAAAAATGAAAATATTTGTAAATATATAACATATTTTTATAAATAATAATTGTTTATTTTAATCTCCTATTTATTTATAATAAAAAAATTAATTTTGAGAAGCTCTATTATTATAGAAAATGATTTCAAATTATTGTTTATGTTTTATTAAAAAAATATGCGTGACTATTTCTACTACTAAAATTAAACAATAAGCTTAGCTAAGTGATTGTGTAAGGCTATTCTATTAATTTTTATATCATGACCCATTAAGCTTGACTATCAATTTCTATAAATTCAAAAAAAAAATTCTCAATTAAATGTTTAACAAATTGTTGGAAAAGGAAGAAGCTATTCTCTATATAATTTACTCTTGTGGTCATCAAATACATATTTATATGTTTAGCCATCATGCCCATCTTGTCACTTAAAAGACTTTGAATATTTTATGAAGTGTGTTGATAAATTCATAAATTATAAGGCTATTCTCTATATAATTTAGATCTATGGTCGTTAAATACATATGTATAGTCATCAAGCCCATCTTGTCATTTGGAAAATATTTTAAATTTTTGTAAGCACGTTGATAAATACATTAAAATAATATGTTTTTCAAAATATTGTTATATAATTAAATTATTATTTGAATCTATGATCTACATTTTGTAAACACACGCTCCAACCAATTCGACCACATAAGTGCCAATACTATTCAATCTTTTTTTTTAGACTAAATTGGGCAACCCCCCTATAAACTGCAATGTGCTTGGTAAACTTTTTTCACATGACCGGTGATGGTGGCACGATATGCCCTCTGGTACCACGGGGACACGAGGGAGACTAGACTTTAGGACCTCTTGCCTACAACATGATGGTTTAACCAAACAAGCTAGAGCCCCCGTCCCGCCTAACCTACTATTCAATCTAATAACTTACAAAATTTTATGTTTTTTCAACCAACCATACCTATATAATAACCATAAATATAATTTATGAAAAGTGTAACCACTACCTACCATTGAAGAGTGCCTTCATTTCTTTAAAATTGGTCAAATGTATTTAGAAAACTAAGAGACCAATTCAAAAATAATTCAGTCATTTATTGGATGACTTGAACAAAGTGTCTTTCTCAAATGGAATTAAACTAATGGTGTAATGATGATGTACCGTCCCCTTTAGGTTAGTGCTTTTAACACTAAAAAGTATAAAGCACGCATTCCACAAATGATACTGACATGGGAACAGTAAAATGACGTCATCATTACGTAGCATTACCAGAAAGAGGTTGTTAACGCCACGTAATCAAAAGCTTTCCATTTTAGTTGAACAATCAATTTTAGTTGTGAATGTTTTTGTTAATATAATGCCCAATAGTTGTTTATATAATGTCAATAGTTGTTTATATAATGCCAATAGTTGTGACTTTACTACTCATAATTAAACAAAATGTATTCTTTTGATCTAAAAAGCAACCAATCACGTGATGCCACATCAGCGCTCAACTACTGGTGATGTGAATGCACAAGTATTGGTAAGGGGTCTAGACGGTGCCCTTTTTGACACCTTGACAAAAAGCATGCTGATGTGGCATCATATTTGATGATGTGGCCCCGAAACTTTTGTTATAAGCAGGGGACTTGCCAAGTAAGCTGCTGTAAAAAAATTGGAGTGATTTGAAATTTCCAAGTAGGATTTTGAGGGACGCGAAGTTAGGTGCACAACTACTGGGTCCTCTCCCCTAATCCCTTGGTCTTTGAGACGAACCACTTCCACCATAAGTAAATTATTTTACTAATATTTGTTTGTATTATGTGAATATTATTTGGTTTAATGGTTAGATAGTTAATAGTTACTTTTATCTAAATCTGGTAATTTTGACTATTGAATTTAAATATACTCAAATTTGTTGGAACAATAATATTTATTTTATAATATATAATTTAATTATTTCTTATATAGTAACGATTTGTAATATAAGTTTGATATTGGTGTATCTTCTTATTGTGTGTTTTTTTGTATGATTTTAGATTTTTTCTTAGGTGTCAACCATATCATATTATTTTTGCAATAACTTTTAGAGTTGGTGTATTTATTTCATTTCTTGTCTTGCCTTCTAGATGGCATATAGATTTTTAATGGCCAAAGCTTATGTCTTTTACAACAAATGTTGCACTACCCAATGAATTTTGTTCAAAAGTTTGTCCTTTGAACCTAATGTTGTTTTATTTGGTGATGTCATTAAATATGTGTGCATTTGGTATGAAATTTTCAGCCTTCTGATTAGTATATTGTGCTTTTAGTTTTAATGAGTATGATAGTTAATGTAGATTGGTTTTATTTCACGCGTCTTATTTGACAAATCACTTCAAACACACTAATCATTTCAAGTTCTATCACAACCCAAACCGGATTATGCATTATATATTATTTGAAAATTAAAGTCCTATATTTTTTCTTAAAGATGTATAAGATTATTAAGTTTATCACAACATAAGGATACAATCATGTTCCTAATGACATGGATGCACTAGCTACAAAGAGGCGTGCAACAAGTAAAGGATACAAATTTGAATAATAACTCATTTCACACCCATATAAAACTAGAATATCGTTTTCATTGGTAACTCAATTAAGTACTTTGTCAACTTGAATCATGTACATAAATAAGGTATTTCAACAACACTAACTTATTTTAGAATATAATCTTAGGTAAAGACCGTCACTTTTAGTAAGTACACATCTATTTGCAATAGGTTTAACCTTTTACAATGAGTAGTCCAATTTAATGATTCATTACATATATATACATATATCTCTAGGAGTGTAAGTGCAAATTTATTAGTAACAATTATATAAATATTCTAAATTTTCATATAGACTTAGATTCATGGCTAGATTAACACTTCCAATAGTCAAATATGGATATAAACTTAAACACACTTTAGTTAACATGATACTCAAGAATCAAATAAATTTGGATGTAATTTCATTGCTAGATAAGTACATATTCATTCTCTAATTTTAAATGTAAATATATATATTATTAAAAACATATGTAAAGTGCCTCAAGAGAAATCATGGAAACTATGAAACATATACATTTTTCAAGTGTTTGCCATGTTTTGGCTAAGGAGAGAGAACACCATATGAGCACTTTTCATCAAACCAAAGAGTTCTACATGTTCCCTTGTACCACATGACTAAGGCACCACCCATCATAGGTAAGTCCAAAATGAGTACCACATATGTAGAAAGAGAGGTATCTAGCATAAGGTACTATCAAATGACTCAAAATAAATCAAAATAAATGATCCCCTTAGCCAAGGTTTAAGTTGAGTGACAAAATACAACTTTAACCAAATCTCTAAAGTATGTACTCATTGCCACATTAGAATTGTGAACACCTATAAGAATACTCACATAAATCACTTAGCACAAAAGTACATTATAACTATAGTTGAGTACAATACAACTACACTAAGTGGTACACTACAAATTTTCCATGGATAAGAATACAACTTACCCACTATCTAGAGATGTTTGATATGTCCCAAATACTTAAGATTTTCTTATGTTAGTCTCAACTATCTTATGTCGTCAATTTTATGTGAGTTATTTGGAACAAATAAAGAGAGATTGAGTCCCCCATAAACTTAATTTATCCTAATATTATGATAATTCCTCATGAAATGAATGAGGTGATGAACATGAATCACATATGGTACATACATGTACTAATTTTACATATACTTAAATATATAGTGTATTCATTCATTCATACTTAACTTCAATCAAATATAAACATTTGAGAATGATATGCATTCATGAATCATTATTGAATTCATATTGACAATTAGAGACTAAATAACAATATCAAACATAGTCAAATAGAAAAGTTTAAATTCTTTCCAAGATAATTAAACTCTAGTAAAGGTTTGGCATTCCTCCTAAGAAAATTAGTCTTCTCAAGATAACTATAACATTATAAATATTAACCTAGATTTAATTTAGTTAAAACCATACTCTTTTAAGTTTAATAACACATTCTTTAATATATACATAAATCTATTGAATGTTATAATAGGTCTCACACAATACACCCAAACCTCATAGAAAAACTTTAGTCTTCTCCATCAAGTCACATTCCAACAATAATATTTAAAAACTATTATACCAATCAATATACATAGATTTATCTACATAAGTAACCCAATCTAAATTGCATGCTAGCCTTTCATAGGCATAGAATCCTCAACATCTATGTCATTATGTTAGAATTAATTAAAACATTGTGCTAACTTTCTAGGATCGTAACACTACTAAATATACAAAAACAATGTGATATTGCTATCAAGATGCTTGACTGTGTATTTTTATGAGTCACACTCATTGACCCATGTTTCATGAGTAGTGGTTCACAAGAACCCATCTCTCATGATAGTGAATGGTTTACTTAGCACTCATTACATCTAGGTGATGCTCACAGAGGTGAAGCATTGGGCCTTCTCGAGAGGTCACCCATCCTAGTATTACTCCAACTCAAGCATGCTTAACCATAGATTTTTCCCCAAGGTTAAGCCCACTTAGCTTGCAACCCCATTTACAAAACCTTTAGCAAGTGTTGCACCTTATGAACCATTCATTATAGAACCCCTTGAGCTCATCAATTGATAAGTAGGAGGTATTTTCCACAACATGTAAAATGACCTAAAGGGGCTCTATAATGAATGATTCATAAGGTGCAACAATTGTTGAGGGTTTTACAAATGGGTTTTCAAGCTAAGTGGGCTTAACCTTGGGGAAAAATCCGTGGTTAAGTGTGCTTGAGCTAAAGTAGTATTGGGATGGGTGACCTCTTGGGAAGGATTGGTGCTTCACTTCTGTGAGCATCACTTAGATGTAATGAGGGCTAAGTGGACCATTCACTATCATGAGATATCGGTTCTTGTGAGCCACTACTCATGAAACATAGGTCAATGAGTGTGACTCGTAAAACTACACAGTTGAATCCTGATAGCAATATCACAAAAGGAAGGTACATAAGGAATCACACATAAGAACTAGGGGAGAATGGATTATGACTCTCATGTACTAGTCCCATTTGCATCGCCATCCTCACAATACAAATTCCCTAGTGCATCTACACCCCTATACGACCTGCCAAGGATCCCTCCTGGATATAACAGTTTACAACTTTCACATTACACCACATAATGCGAGTAGTACAAAAATCATTAAGGAACCATCAATACTCAAGAAGGTAAAAATAAGATTTCAAAATTATAATAAAATCTTGTAAAAGAGAAGTAAGGAGTAATCAAAGTAACAAAAGGAAACATCTCAACTCAAATTGAAACTATTTAAATTAAATTAGGTCCTTGAGGAAAAGGACTATTGCAAAATTCAACACAAATTAAATAGCTCAAAGATACGAAACTACATGTGCCAATTTTGAAAAACATAAAGAATCATCAATCAATAAATTAATAGTAATACACATTCTCACAAAGATTGCACATTACATGCATTATGTGACTTCTCTAAGCTACTCAAGGGGTAAAGGGCAATGGTGGTCTCAACTAGAAAATATTCACATAATAACTAAGAATAGTACCACACAACCCGAGACATACCAATCCATTTATCCATAAATCATATATATATGAAGTATCCTGCATATACATTTATCTGTAATTTACAAATTTAAATCTCACTTGAATGAGAATACTCTTCACCACACAAAACTCCATCACAATCACTATAAATTATGTAGCCCAAGTAATGTCATAATGTTCCACTGTCAAAAGCCTTGAATTTTGTTACTTTATATTCCTTTCTGTAAATATTTGACAATATAATTAAATAATTTCTTTCTTCTCACTCTGTTTCCAACACTTCTTATGACCCATGTATGTTGAACCTTTTCCCTTATACAAAATAGAATAGTAATGATATCTCATAAAACTGCATCCAATACCCATATTTCTAAATATGCAATTGAACCAAAGGAAATAGGGTTCTACCTTTTTGGGAGATGGAACTAGGGGTTAGGACCTATTTCACTCTTAGTTCATTAAGAAATCATAGAGATCCCTCAACCAAGTGAATCAATTGAGGGAAGGACTACTAGGAGGTTTCCTTTGGTGTGATTAAAAGGGGATTCACCACTAAGCAAATGCTTAGAAAGAAAGAAATGAAAGTAATATGCAAATCTAACTATGTAACCGAGGAAATGAAACTTAAAATCATAATAATAAACTAAGGATAAACAAAGAAGCACCTAGAAGATTGGAGATGTCCAAAACAAGGTTAGCAACTCTAAAATTATGACTTTGGATGTGCAATGGGACTCATATACAAGACTAGGCAATTTAGTCCCAGTTTAGGGTTTTTGGGTTAAACCTGGAATGTGTTGTTGACAAACTAAGATCTATAGAAAACTGTTGAAAATGGGTAATATTGGGACTCATACGCTCAAGGTGGCGATTTAGTCCCAGTATTATGGTTTGATTGAAACTTCTATAGCCTCGAGTGTTCTTCTGTAGCTTTCATCTTGTCCGATCTCCAAGTCTGAAAGTTTAAATTCTGGTCTGTAAGTGAGTTTTTCGTGAAGATGACAACTTTTTGACAACTTTGACAACTTTCTTCAATCTTTCAACTTTGTATTCTAAGGATCTTCAAGCTCTAAAACACCTAAATTTTCAATCACACATGAAGGGAGAATTTTTTTGATTTGTTAGTGGATAGGGGTTTGCCTTGGTCAAACCTCGTTTTCGTAATTAAACCTTGAAATGAAATGAAATAGCATGAAGGAATGATGAATGAATAAATGTAATGTTGCAACTCACCAAACCCTTATAATAAAGGCTACAAACTTATGTGAAATGGATAGCATGAATGTGGATCTTGACTCTTGATTGAATGCTTGAAACTTTGTCTTGAATGCTTGCTTGAATCATGAAACCTACATCATAAATGTTAGCTCAAAAACACACATGATGCATGAAGAATTTGACATGATGCTCCAAAATGCTTGATAATCAATTCTTGAATGCTCTCTTGATCATAAGTTTGTTATAATGCTTGAACTCAAAATTGCTAGGAGAAATTATGTGAAATAAGATTGTATTTATACTTGTTTATACCAAATTTCTCGAAATTACAATACTACAAGCTGACATCAGATCTAGGAGAATAAAATCCCACCAAGAATTGAATTCAAAATAGGTACAAGCTAAAGCGAGACTCATATGCCACCTTGGGCATGTGAGTCCTATTAGCTAAAAAATGGGACACAAACTTCAAGAAATGTTAAGTTCAATGCAATATTTAGGATCAGGCTCTGAAACCTAGGTGGGACCCATATGCCCAAGGTGGCGTATGAGTCCTAGATCACCAGATCTAGAACAAACAACCAAAAAACATGAATTATGATTGGTTATTTAATAAATATTAGGATCATCCTCAAATAAATGCATTAAATAAGGCTTGTGGATGCAAAATAGGACCAAATAAGGCATAAATTAGCCACAATTAATTAATAAAGCCCTAGTTTAGTGCAAAAGTGTAAAGATACACTTTACAACACCCTAAATAAGGCACAATTATGTCAATTTAGTTTAAAAGGGCCCTAAACTTAATGTGAATGTGTAAAACACATTACAACACTAAATCAATGCAACATTAGGTTCATTTTTATTAACCATTCCCAAATTAAGTGAGGAAAAGGGGCACTTTTTCTGTCACTACATTTAGCCCCCATTTAGTGAGAGGAGGAACTTGCTTCAAACTCGCACTAAAGTAGACAAATATGCATAATCAAGAGGGGTCCAAGTGTACCAATGCTAGTGAGATAAGACAACAATGATCAAGAGGGATGATCAAGCCCCGAGGATCAAGATCCTATGGCAAACCAACATAGGTACAAAAGAACACGCATGTGAATAATGTATGAAATAACAAGATACAAGCATACACTGTCAAAGACATACAGAAGAAAGAAAAAAGGAAAAAGGAAGGGTGGATCAAGCCTCGACCATTTGTCCAACATGATGTGGATTAGATCTAAGTTGCTTGTCTAAATTTTTTTTAAAGTGGAAATGCATGCTCACAAGGGCTAGTGGAACCTTAGACTGTCCACTAGGTGAACCCCCAAAAAGGTGAGACACATACGCGTGCAATCAGTATGTGCTCACACACACAAGCAAGTGTCTATGGGAAAGTCACGCCTAAGTTTGGCCCCCATACACTAACCATACCAAAGCTATACCTCCTGATAACTTTGATAAGGTACTAGAGAACATGAACAACAAGATCCATGAGGCAAGAAAAACTTCATATGTTTGACACCCATGAACAAACAAGATGGCTCCACAAGCAAGCAAAGTGTGTTATGCAAAGTGGCCATATAACAATTATAGTAAATGCGAAACAATGTAAGGTACGTTCAAAGGAGTTTTTCTTAGTTCATGTAAGTTGTTAACTTAGGGAACATCATGCTTAATGTCTCCAAGAGAGGACCAATCAAAGAATAGAAGATTCACAACTTAGGGGATGCAGTGTGTCACATCAAGCCACTAAGAGGAATATAATATGTTATGAGAGATCACACTCTTGAAGGACATCACACCCAATGTCATCACCAAGAGAAAGATACATCACATGAAGTAAGAAGACCACACAATGAAACATGAGTTGTAAAATGCAAAAGAATAATGCCAATGTATGCCCCCACTTTAAAGAAAATGATAAACACCATGCTATGAGAAATTACTTTAAAGTAGCAAATGATAAATGCTAAACATAAAGAGGACATGAGAGCTTATTCAAAAAGCCCTATGCCAAGTCATATGTTTTCAAATAAAGCTACGTCAGAAAAAGGGGTTGCCCCCAAAATGAAATCCCAAATTCACACAAGGGATCCACAGATTCAGGGTCAGTATGTCTTTTCTACAATGTTATTAGAGAGCTAAAAACTATCATCATTCCCCAAATACTCATGGAATAGGAATAATGACACAAAGAGAGTGAAAACAAAGAAAATATTTTGGGTCAACATGGAAGAGACCTAAATGTATCAATGCCTTGTGTCATCCCCAAAAGGAAAACACAAAACAAAGAAAAGATAAAGGAAAAGATTTTGGGTCAACATGGAAGAGACCTAAATGTCTCAACACCTTGCATCATCCCCAAAAGGAAAACACAAGATAAAGAAAAGGTAAAATTCTTATGACATAAAGAATAATGTAGATACAAATAGAGGAATGTCACAAAGAGAGAGATATATCAAACATAACAGTACACGAAGATCATATATTATGCACACATAATCACAAACATAACATAAAAAAAAAGAAAACAAAGACACGACTAGTAAGGCACATGTGAGTTAACCTATTGCAGGTCATCCACATCTCAATCTTGTTCATCATATACAGAAGGTGGACAACTAGCGAAAGGGACAACAACAAGTGCCAAACTAGGGTCATCATCAAGTTCAACACTCTTCTTAGGAGAATTATCATTTAAGCTTGAATATAAGAGGAAAACAATGTATTCAAATCATTATTCACTTCTTCATCAATTTTAGAAATCTCATCATCATTGTCTAAGTTAATCACAATAGGAGGTCGAATGATAATGTCCAAAGAAGGTACTAGTCTAGGTTGTGGTTGCGATATCAGATCTTTTTGTTGTGGCAAAGGGGGAGACTCATCATGTATTGCTTCAATCAAGTTTGGATGTTGATTTTCTTTATTGTTTTCTTCATTTAACCTTCGAGCAATAGCACGACATCTATGACTACACTCTCTAGCATTTATGTTTCTTTTATTACGATTTTCAAGTTGCGTTTGTGTAGGAGTGGGTTTATTAACCATAGGTTTCTTTTCTTCAGAAGGAACCATGGGAGGTTGTTCAACCACCTTCTCTTTAGCTTTGTAAACTTGTTTTATCTCAGGAGGCATGACGAGATTTTTTTGGTTGTCTCTTGGTCGTTTTTAGGAGATAGGAAAATTATCTATGTTGGGTGGGTCTTGGTTACTTGGAAGGTCTTTTGGTTCAATCATGGTTTCATCAAGGATAGGAGGCTAAATCATAGGTTGAGGTATGTTTCAAAGGGATAATTTTGTTATGTGTTTTGCCTTAAAATTTTGATAGGATTTTAAAAAGAAGTCCTCATGAGGTTTAATAGGTTTGGGCCAAAAGAAATCCAATGGAAAATTCTCATGGGAAGACACAAGATTAAAACCACTATGGTGCATAGTAAAGATTTTATTGCCTAAGGGAAACTTTAAACATTTATGCATAGCCAATGGGACAACTTCCATGGAGCGTAGCCATGGATAACCAAGCTTCACATGGAATTGATCTGACTGTCGGGATGATGGAGGATGAGACGTCTAATTGTTTTGGGCCAAATTTTAAAGGAAGGATTATTGAGCCATCATAGGGAAAGAAAAACCATTATGCATTTTTATCCATGCTTTTGGTTTGTCATATATTTATTGATAGAGTTCATGCACAAGTAGGAATTCTTCAATGATCACATTTTCTCTATAGACGGGATCAATTAATATCCCATTAGTGGGCTTGTCATTGATTCAACCAACTATGTAAAGAGAACCATCAGGTGCATTTCTAATTATATATTTTGATGGGAAAGCAATGTCAAGAGGAATTTTAGTTCAACCCTTATGAGGTTGAATTTTGATCAATTCAACCATACTATCCATAGGACTTTCTTCATTAGTATCCATTTTGTCATCATCCATGTCAACATTCATCACATCATTCTTCTTAGTTTCACTAGCTTTGATAAATTATATATTATGCTTGGCATAGGGTTGGTAAATATTTGCAAGTATTGGTTGGGAGGGGCAACAAACTTATTACCTTGATCATTCACACCTCCAATTTGAATATGATTAGAATCAATGAGGCCTTACACAAGATGTTTAAGACACTTACAATGTTCTGTATCATGTCTATTTTTTTGGTGAAAATGACAATAGGAATTTGATCTAAAGTTTGGAGGTAATGGCTATTAGGATCAATTTTTTTAATGGGAGGTAAGGAAATCAAGTTCTTTTCTAGAAGTTGTAACATGGTGTTATGGAGGGTATTAGTTAAGGAAGTAAATTGTCTTTTCAGATCCCCAAATGTAAAAGGATTTGTCTTCTTTATAGTATCCACTTGGGTATCAACATGTTGGGTTGGTCGAGGGGGATTTAGTTGAAGGAATCATTTATTGTGTTTCCTAAAAGGTTGATAATTGTTTTGGTTTGCAGATTCAAAATTTTCAGGATGGCTAGAGGTGGGTTTTGTTTCACAACTACTAACCGAGTTTTGATAATCACGAAGGGGGGTACACAAGTGTATGAAGGAGGGGAATTTCATCATTCCAAGCTTATCTTGTATCTTAGTTTGTAAGTTCTCAATGAACATCCGTTGAAGGTGAGGATTGATAATATTTACGTCGATTTGTTAATAAAGCATTTGGTAGCATGAAATGAAGTCAGTAAATTTTTCATCATCATTTTTCTTACATCTCATCAAATCAACTAATGTCATCTTAGGGGTCATGTGCACTTGGAAATGGTTAATAAAGGCCTCAAAAGGTTCTTTGAATGAATGAATTGAGTTATTCGGTAACAAGGAAAGCCATTCTAAAGCAGTATATTTCAAGGACCTAGGGAAAAGCTTAGCCAAGAGCTTATCTTCAAGGAAAAATCATTGCCTAAGGCGGTGTAAGCAGAAACATGGTTAGAAGGGTCTCCTTTCCCTACATATTTCTCAAACCTAGGAATCTCTATGCCTTGTGGTATTGACATTCTTAATATATCCAAGGATAAAGGATTGCTTTTGACATAGTATAATGGTTGGCCATTTTGATTTTGGTTTATGGTGGAAATTTGTCATTGAAGGGATGAAACATTTTGTAAAAGTTGATTAAGGATGGTGTCATTAGTTGTGTTTTGAGATGGAGTTGAATATGGTGGAGGTGTATATGTAATTTGAGAGGGAAGTGACTGGAATACTTATGGGAGGTAAAGTGGTAGGAGATATGACATGATATGTCACAAAGGTAAAAGGATTGCTAGTGGAAATACCCAAGGTAGGAATGACATTACTAGTAGGTTGCATCATTGTGGTAAATTGAGGGCTGGTATAGGTGGGAATAGAGGAAATGGTTGTAGGAGGAGGAATTTGAGTTCCTCCATGACTTTGAGTATTGCTCAAAGTTTGAGCACAACTAGTCATTGAGGTAATATATTTTTTGAAAATATGAGCTAAGTTATGGACAAGTTCTATTCCTTGTTCACTTTCAATCATGCGACATATGTTATCTATGGTAGGAATAGCAGTCTTGGAAATTTTTTTAGTAATTACTTGATGTTGTAGGTTTTCTAATTCTTCATGGATTTGTATTATGTTTTCTTGAGGGACACTAGCAACCATTGTTTCAACACTTGTCATGCTACTTGAAGGTAAAGAGTTATCAAGGGTATGGTCCATACCTAGTGAACTAGTGTCAACACTATGAGTGAAAGATCTAGATAACCCAAGATCCATGATGAGTGTGTTATTGCGAGATGACATGAGTCTCAAACTACATCTCACTATAGTATTAGCAATAAGAAACAAAGTTGTAAAGCTCATGTAAGAGACAATCAATGAATGCAAGATAAATGCAATAAACACAAGATAAATGATATGCTTTAAGTCCAATTCTCATGTTTACAAATGCACTCAAAATGAAACCGAATTAAGCTGGATCTAATGAAATGAATGAAATAGAAACTCAACAAACTAAAACAAATATCTAATAACAACAAACAAAAACATAGAAACAAAGTTTTTAATGCTACAAATGCAAGTTTAGGTCTAATAGGGGACTAAATCTCCTAGAGGGGTGAATGAGTCCCAGTTAGGGTTTTTGGTAGATTTAGATAGTGAAAATTAGTCAACACAGAATTCCCAAAAATCAAGAAAAACAACATGTACAGGGACTAAATCTCTTAGGTGGGCGAATGAGTCCTAAATTAGGGTTATACTCCAAGTTCAAAAAATTTTGAGTTGATTCTAAGGTTTCTAGTTTGTATGTTGATTAGATAATTTCAAGGAAATTGAATGATTTAATATTAAAAAATGCAACCTATATGCACTTTTCACTAATGCAAGATTTAAAAGCCCTAAATGCAAATTAACTAATGCAAGATCTAATACAAAGTTAATGTAAGCTAGATCTAGGAATTTAATGCACTCCAAATTAAAAATAAACGGTTCAAAGGTCAGGTTCACCAAAATGAACTAAAGGAAATAGGGTTCCACCTTTTTAGGAGATGGAACTAGGGGTTAGGACCTATTTCACTCTTACTTCATTAGGAAACCGTAGAGATCCCTCAACCAAGTGACTCAATTGAGGGAAGGACTACTAGGATTTTTCCTTAGGTGTGATTAAAAAGAGGGTTCACCACTAAGAAAATGCTTAAAAAGAAAGAAATGGAAGAACTATGTAACCTAGGAAATGGAAGTAATATACAAATCTAACTATGTAACCTAGGAAATGAAACTTAAAATCAAAATAATAAACCAAGGATAAATAGAGAAGCACTTGGAAGAATGGAGATGTCCAAAACAAGGTCAGCAACTCTAAAATTCTGAATTTTGATGTGCATTGGGACTCATATGCCAAACTAGGCGATTTAGTCCTAGTTTAGTTTTTCTGGGCTAAATTTGGAATCTGCTACTGACAAACTATGATCTCTAGAAAACTATTGAAAAGGGGTATACTAGGACTCATACACCCAAGGTGGAAATTTAGTCTCGGTATTAGGGTTTGAATGAAACTTCACTAGCCTCGAGTGTTCTTCTGTAGCTTTCATCTTATCCAATCTCCAAGTCTGAAGTTTGAATTCTGGCTTGTAGGTGAGTTTCTGTGAAGATGACAACTTTTTGACAACTTTGGAAACTTTCTTCAATCTTTCAACTTTGTCTTAAAATGATCTTCAAGCTCTAAAACACCTAAATTTTCAATCACACATGAAGGGAGAAAAATGTTGATTTGTTAGTGGATAGGGGTTTGCCTTGGTCAAACCCCATTTTGGTAATCAAACCTTGAAATGAAATGAAATAGCATGAAGGAATGATGAATGAACAAATTTAATGTTGTAACTCACCAAACCATTGTAATAAAGGCTAAAAACTTGTGTGAAATGGCTAGCGTGAATGTGGATCTTGACTCTTGATTGAATGCTTGAAACTTTTTCTTGAATGCTTGCTTGAATCATGAAACCTACATCACAAATGTTAGCTAAAAAACACACATGATGCATGAAGACTTTGACATGATGCTTGAATCTTGAATTGATGCTCCAAGATGCTTGATAATTCGCTCTTGAATGCTCTTGAATGCTCACTTTATCATAAGTTTTCTATAATGCTTGAACTCAAAATTGCTAGGAGAAATTATGTGAAACAAGCTTGCATTTATATTTGTTTATGCCAAATTTCCTGAAATTACAACACTACAAGCCGACATGAGATCTAAGAGAATAAAATCCCCCCAAGAATTAAATTCAAAATAGGTCCAAGGTAAAGAGGGACTCATATGCCACCTTGGGCGTATGAATCCCAGTAGCTAAAAACTAGGACACAAACTTCAAGAAATGTTAAGTTCAATGCAATATTCAGTATTAGGCCCTGAAACCTAGGTGGGACCCATACACCCAAGGTGGCGTATGAGTCTTAGGTCACCAGATTTGGAACACACAACCGAAAAACATGAATTATGATTGGTCATTTAATAAATGTCAAGATCATCCTCAAAGAAATGCATTAAATAAGGCTTGTGGATGCAAAATAGTACCAAATAAGGCATAAAGAAGCCACAATTAATTAATAAAGCCCTAGATTAGTGTGAAAGTGTAAAGATACACTTTACAACACCCTAAATAAGGCACAGTTAGGTTCATTTAGTTTAAAATGGCCCTAAACTTAATGTGAATGTGTAAAACACATTACAACACTAAATCAAGGAAACATTAGGTTCATTTTTATTAATCATTCCCAAATTAAGTGAGGAAAAGGGGTACTTTTTCCATCACTACAACAATATTTGTAGCCCAATTAGAAACTTATCCAAAGTTTTGACACACAAGATCCATCCTCAACCCATGGGATATATAACTCAAGGGAAAAAGTTCTTACACTATGGACCAACAAATATGGTCCTAAAAGAGGGGGAGTAGATCCAACTCAATGTTCCAAGGGAAATCATAATATTTCGACACCAGTCCTCTATCTAGCTTAAGGAAAACATCAAGGAAGACTCACAATGTTCCAATGAATGGATCTATTCCCTCAACCCCAAGCACACTAGCAGATCCTTCTCCAATTCAAGTGGTCGTCACAAGGGGATTTCCAATATATAATCAAATACACTAACAAAAAAATATTTTATCTTTACATCAAACATAATTAACACAAGGGTATACATAGGTAGATCAACCCAGATGTCCACCACACCCTCATCCCAAGTTGGATACCCTATATCTCAAACTTTAGTCATGGACACAACGTTCACTGGTTTTCCACAATACGTACAATAATGTACTTCCTCAATTCCATTCAACCTCTATTGAAAATACTTATTAAAAGGACAAAGCAACCTTATTTTATGAGCAATTTTTGTGTACAAAAAATAATATACATGATACTCTTATAGTTGCATTGCACTAAATTTAAACATCATTCTATTAGTGGTAAGGAAAAACACAAAAAAGGAAGCTATTGATACCCAAGCCTAAGTTTTATTTCTTTACATAGAATAATTGTATTTTCAATTTTCTACTTGAATATATAAGTATTGTAGACACGTAAAATGTACTGATTGACATTACACACTTGATCCTGATTACCAACATCATTTCAACCTGAATCGCCTTCTTAAGCTTATCATCACTCTTCGTCCCTTAATTAAATAAATCATTATTTATTTGATTAAGTCTTTCTCTTTTGTTAATTAAATTAATCAATCTAATTTAATTAACCCTAGGTCTCTAGTTAATTAAATAATTCATTTTATTTGATTAAATTATTAAAGTCATCTTATTAAATTAAATAAATTAAATCTTATTTGATTTAATCTAACAATCATCCCCCTTTTTTTTTATATATAAAAAGAGGGGTAAAAACTTTATTGAAGATCATAAATAAAGCATTACATCACAACAAAAGGTCAAAGCCCCAAGGGACCAAAATAATGACTAAACAACACAAGAGCCAATCAACATCCAACATCAGTCTCTTCTCTTTCCTCAACAATAATCATTTCCAGATCACGACGGAGCTCCTGGGAAATCTGCTCCCACCTCTCAATCTTCCAGCCATCAAGCTGTTCTGAAGCCCATTTCACCAAGCAATCTGCAGCCCTATTCCACTCCCTCGGAATATGGACAAAAGACACCACTTCCATCAAGGAACTAATCTGCAGAATCTGCTGAACCAGCCTCGCCAACTGCCAACTGACATCAGCCATCTTCCTAACATTAAGCAAGTTAACCAAAACTTGTGAGTCAGACTCACAAATAACCTTTCTCCACCCCAAAGAAAAGGCCCGTTCCAGAGCGAAAAGGATTGCCATACCTTCCATCAGGTTAACAGTCTGCACTCCTTCAAAGACAAAGAAGAAGAAAACCACCGTCCCTGAAGAATCCCTACCAACCCCCCCAATTCCTGCAGGCCCCGGATTTCCCCTAGAGGAGCCATCAGTATTAATCTTTAGAACCCCAACAGGAGGGGGAAGCCACTTACCTGTTCTCATCACTTTCTTCCTTGCCCGCCTTCCCCTTCGAACACAAGCCGAAGCCGAGGACATCTCCTGAAGTCCCAGTCTCTCCACCTTCTCAGCATCCTCTTTCTCCAAGGGATACACCACCTCACTCTTCGCTTCCACCGTCTCCCGAATCATACCCATAATCCTCTGCCAAATCTGCTGAATGACCATCTTTTCACCCCGAAAGATTCTACGATTCCGCTCCAACCAAATTTGCCAAAGAATGAAGGTAGGCCCAACATACCACACATCCTGTAAGAAGGTTGCCATCGCGGGAGGTCTGCCAAGACTACTCCAGAAATCCACCAAAGAGGAAGCATGAACACAAGGGCTTTTCCAAGCCTCCCACCAAAAATGCCACAGCCTCAAGGAGAAAGAGCAACGGAAAAACAAATGAGCAGAATCCTCCTCCCCATTCCCACACAAAACACACCTAGAAGGGCCCTGAAATCCCCGCTTCTGAATATTGTCCCAAGTCAAGCACTTCTTCCATGCCAAAGTCCAAATGAAGCAATTGCACTTTGGCCAAGAAAACTTATCCCAAACTCTCTGCCACCAACGAACCTCCACCCTGTCCAATTTGTGAGATAAGAGAACCTGATAGCCAGAGGCAACAGTATAAACACCCTTAGGGTTGGGGGACCAAGATAAAACATCTCCATCTGGGAGGGAGCTACAACTCCTGCTAGAAAGGATACGTTGCAATTCCGCACACTCCTCCTCCATCCCAACCACAGGCCAATCTTCATGATTCTTCCACCTAGCCACCCTCAACTGGCCATGGACAGATATTGACTTAAAATCACTCACCCTAACCCAACCAACTGTAGTGAACCTGTGACAAAGGGGCAATAGATGAGGAAACTGGGACACAATAGGGGGAAAACCGTCCCAAGAATCCAACCAAAAGTGAGCCTCCAGCCCACTTTTGCAAATCCAAAACAACCCATCCTTGACGAGAGCAGCCCCTTTCTTGAGTGTATCCCAAATCACCGAACCTTTCCCCACCAAAGGATAGCAGGGAATATCCATCTGAGGGATCTCCGAAAAATATTTGTGGGATAAAATCCTGGCCCAAGTCTGACCCTGCTCCACACACCACCTCCAAAACAGTTTAGCAGCAAGTGCTATCCCAGACAAAGATGACTGCCTCAATCCAAGACCGCCACAGTGCTTCGGGCTACAAACAATTTCCCATCTAACCAGACTCCATTTGGAGGATGATAAATTACCAGCCCAAAGGAACTGTCTAATTAAGGCATCAAGATCTTGAACAAAACCAACCGGGGCCACCTGGAGCATACATCTATAAATGGGGAGAGCTTGAACCACAGATTTGATCAGCTGAACCCTTCCAGCAAAGGACAACCACCTATGGGTCCAATGGTTAACTTTTGTCCGAAACTTATCCAAAATACTCTGCCAAGAGTCCCTGGGCATCCTTTTGACAGAGATAGGAATACCAAGATAGGTTAGAGGAAGGGAGCCAACCTGAAACCTTAAGATATTAGCAATCCTCCGCTGGATAGGACCAGGAGTATTGAAGAAGAAGATTGAGGACTTATCTTCATTAATTCGTTGACCCGAGGCAAGAAGATAAACATCCAGCACCGCACGCAAATGTGTAGCCTCCCTGATAGTAGCCATACCCATCAGCGCGGTATCATCCACAAACTGCAAATGAGACTGTGGGGGAATATTACCTCCCCATCGCCACCCCTGAATGAAACCCATCTCAACATTCTTTTTCAACAACCGGCTGAGACCTTCAGCCAAGAGTAAGAACAAATAAGGAGAAAATGGGTCACCCTGACGTAGACCCCGGGAAGCACAAAACAACTTTGAGGGTTCACCATTAATCAGAACAGAGAAGGATACTGAAGTAACACAACTCATGACCCATTGGATCCACTCATCCCCAAAACCAAAAGCCCCAAGGATGTTTCGAAGAAAGGACCAACGAACTCTGTCATAAGCTTTGGCCATGTCCAGCTTGATGAACATTGCCTTATCCCTGGAAGTGGCCATAGAATGAATGGTTTCAGTAGCTATAACCACCCCATCCAAAATTTGTCTGCCTGCCACAAAACCACTCTGCTCCTCAGAGATCAAAACTGTGAGCCAATTTTTCAGCCTATCCGCAATTATTTTAGAGATAATTTTATAGATCACATTACAAAGAGAAATGGGCCTAAATTGACTGAGCCTATCCGCCCCCTCACATTTGGGGATTAGAGCCAAAAAGGTAGAATTCAGAGCTCGTAACATTTGCTTGTTCCAATGAGATTCCTGGACTACCGCCAATAAATCAAGCTTGATAATATCCCAGAAATCTTGAAAGAACTCCACCGGAAAGCCATCAGGACCAGGGGCCTTCCCTTTCTTCATCTGGAACACCGTTCTCTCCAGCTCATCCATCGAGATATCACTCATAAGAGACTCATTCATGTCCATAGTGACCAAAGAAGGGATGCAAGACAAAACTTGAGCCTCCTCATTGGGAGCCCCCTGGGGATCCTCCTTGAATAGAGACTCAAAATACTGCACTGCTTCACACGAGATATCCTTAAAAGAGGAAAGAGGCTCACCATTGTCATTCACCAGGACAGAAATAGCATTCCCATGTCGCCTGGCTTTGACAGAATTGAAGAAGAAAGCAGTATTCTTGTCTCCCTCCTGAAGCCATTCAATTCGTGCCTTCTGTTTCCAATAGATCTCTTCACGCAATTCACACTCCTCTAAAACTCTCAATGCCCTGGCTTCCTCTTGAAGTAAATGAGCAGTCACACCATTATCCCTAATCACCCTTGTAATGCTATTCAACCCAGCTTGGGCAGCACACTTAGCTTGAAAGATGTTCCCAAAGCACTGACGGTTCTAACGCTTAAGCTGATATTTAACAAATTGGAGAAGCTTAGCGAAAGTATACATTGCCGTACCAAAGGTAGGTCTACCATTTCTCCACCATTCAATCATGTAATCATGAAGAGAGGGCTCCCGTAGCCACATAAGCTGGAACTTAAAAGGGGGCGACCGGGGCACATGAGCTGAAGAAACAACAAGCTTGATAGGCCAATGGTCGGACCCCCTCCAATCCAAAATTTCTGAGCTAGAAGACCACAAGCCACCAACCCAAAAACAAGACACCAGGAACCGGTCAAGTCTTTCAGAAATGCAGAGATCCCCAAGCCTTCGATTGCTCCAGGTGAAAAGACCATTATTAGGCTTTACATCAACAAGATTCAAAGTAGAAATATTATCCTGAAGAAGCAAAGCAGAAGGCTCCAGCCTAGCACTACCACCCCGCTTCTCAGCCAACTCAGAGATAGCATTGAAGTCACCAGCCATGATCCAAGGATAAAAAGGCACCATACTCCGAACAAAATGAATATGAGCCCACAAAAATTGCTTACCCCGAAAATCAACAGGAGCATAGATATTAGTGAGGAGGATAGACTCCCCAGTCTCAAAGCAAGAAGCAATCATCGAGATAGAAGACTTGCTGGACATCCACCAAAGAGGGCGGATCTTCCGTGGATTCCAAAGGCAAGCCACTCCACCCGCAGACCCTTGAGCACCAATGCATTGGCACTCCCCGCTTCTCCACAACTTAGGAGATAAACCAATCATGCATTCAACAGATAACTTAGTCTCCTGTAAGAACAAAATATCAGGAGATTGACTTCTAACCAACTCACGAACAGCCTTTTGTCGAGGGCTGCTGTTCAAGCCCCTTGCATTCCATGATAGAACAATCATTTCAAAGAGCTAGAGAAGTGTGAATCCAAAGTCTTAACCGACCCAGACTCCACAAGAGTTTCCCCAGCTAACTTAATCTTTTCCATATCCTTCTTCCTGCCAAGCTTTGAAGATTTCTCCCCCAACCCTTTTTTGAGATCCTTCTGATGTATACCCAAAGGAGAAGGAGAAGACTTGAGATTCTTACCTACATCTGAACTCGCATGCAAAGCCAGAAAAGAGTTGTCTCCCCCACTCTTCTTCATTTCCACAGAAGAGATTGGCTCCACTTGGGCATCCATTGGAAGGTCAGTCACCATTTGCAAAGCACCAGAATCATGTGTATCCTGAGTAGCCCCAGAAGGAGGAACCTCCTGCCCAGAACACACAATACCCTGATCCAAGTTAACCAAGCCCGGATTCACTTCTTGCTGATCCAGATCATCCAAAACCTCAAATCTGTTAAAAGAGTCTTCATCTTGTCTTTCCCTCCAAGTCCTCTTTTGGCCTCAGATTCTGTTACGATTCTTCACAGGGGCGAAGCCATCAGAACCATCACCATCCCCAGGAATGGGGTTCTTTCCCTTATCCTCCCTAGGTGGGTTATGGGAAGGCTGAGAATTAGGAGTCTCTCCAGGCCTAACCCTTGGACATCTTCGTTGCAAGTGACCATATTCATGGCATAGACGACATCGGAAAGGAAGTGTTTCATAGTCTAAAGACTGAACCCAAGAGTAAGGACCCACAAACATGTCCAAAGAATCTGGTAATGGTTTACTAAGATCAATTTCCACACAAATGCGAACAAAAGTGATTACCTTTTTGAACTGAGTCTGCAGCGAGGAACCAACCGGCTTCCCAAGGATTGACCCCAACACATGCAAAACATCATCCCGCCAGCATTCCACAGGAAACCATGGGAGCCGAACCCACACCAGTACACGAGTTGGAAGCTCCTCGGCAGGGTTAAAACTAGCATGCCACGGTTTAAGAAACAGACCAACCTGATTATAGAAATAAGGGCCTCCTTCGAAGACCTTATTTCGATCCGCCATGCAATCAAAGGTAACCATGAAATAATTATTTGCCAAAAGTTTTATATCCATCTCACCCTCCGGCATCCAAGTCCGTCGAGCCCAAGATTCCAGAAATTGCAACGATATCCTCATACCCAGAAACTTACAGTAAAAGGAGTGCCTTGAATAATATTCAATATCTTCCGCAACCATTTCCAAAGGAATAACCAGTTTCGGCCTCTCCTTGCAACGTTCCAGGCAGCCATTAATCTTCGTGATCCGAGCTCCACTAGACGAGCCCACTCCATCTAGCCCCGTTTCCGGCATGAACAAATTATTATTGAAAACTTTCGAAGCGTGTTGAGGATACTTCGCACCAAGCGCTGAACGGAAATCCATTTGAGTGTTTTCACCTGAGGTCTCCCCGGGAGACATAGTACCTAACTTATAGTGGGCATGCAAAGCCTTCAAGAAATAAAAATCTGAGACAAGGGTTTCAAAGCCCCCGCCACAGCTCACCACGATCCACTGGCCAAAGACCAAAATACACCGCTGAAGGGAAACCCCACACAGACCAGGCACCAAAGGCGCGCCCCTATCTGCACACCCGTGGCCCCCAGCTACACCCCACACTCTGGTCGGCGCCAAGGAACAGCCCGCACGCAGGAAAAAGGAAAGAGACCACTGCAGTGGCCACACACAACACCACACCCCGAAATGCAGCCAACAAACCCCCCTCCCAGCGCAGATTCAAACCAGAACAAGAAACGGGCAAGGGGCACGGCCGCCCTAGCCCGACAGATTGCAGACGCACACCATCACTCGTTCACCGATCTGACATCCTAACAATCATCCCCTTCAATTAAATAAATCAAAATATTTATTTAACTAAGTCTAAATCATTTTCCTCTCAACCTTGATTTATTCAAATCTTAAAATCTAAGTCAAAATTGTCAAATCACCTAACCTCCTCTTATTTAATCAAGTCCTGATTAAATCTAATTTTAATCCATGTACCATCCTCCAACTTTTGCCACTTGCACATGAAAATACATTTAATTCATTTATTAAATCTCTATTTTCTCTTAATTTGGCATCTTTAGAGGAATATTCTTCCAAATTTGAAATCCCTCCAAGTGGATTTGTCCTTCAAACAAGACATTCATTCCTTCTTACATGTCCTTGTGCATTGAGCCAAGTGGCATTTAAGTCATTCTTTTTCCCTCTTACATGTCATTTAACTATTTTCAAATTCCACCTAATTGCATTTATGGGCACATTCATCAAAATGTGCACATCCTTTGCCCATTCACATCTTGACAAGTGGCACTTGCCCATTGGGTGTTGAATGATCCCACATTCATCCCATTTTGCATTTTTCCATCTTGTCTTTCTATAAATAAGAGGTTTCTCTCCTCATTTTGATCATCCAAATTTTGAGCAAGTTTACTATACTCAATTTTATCCTCAAACATATCTATTTTCATCAATTTTATCAAGGTCTTAGCTAGGTTATGCAAATTTTTCATCATGGAGCTCATGTGAATCTTCAAAAAAGTGGATCAACCTTCATCACTCATCAACATTGCATCATAGGAGTTGGGAAAGGGCCAATTTTCACATCAAATTGGCACCAGTTCCCCCATGGGATCGAGAGTTTTCTTGCTTAATTAGGATTTAATTACTTTTCTCATTGTGTTATTTAATTTTTGTTTCCTATTTTGAGCGTTATTAGATGGATTTCATAGGAATCTTAATTCTTACTTGCATTGGATCTAATGATATGTTTGTTTCTTGTGTTTTGTAGGTATTAGGATTAGGGTTCTAAAAGTGCATCTTTGTTCTTGTAATCACTTACCCAAAGTAGTACCATCGAAAAGACATATTCGCTTCTCTCACGCCTCACAACAATCTTGAGAATCAAAAGGATTTTTGGTGATCTTAAATTGGGTAAAGTGATTTCCTCCACATTTCATTTGGGTTTAAAATTTGAACACATCTTGCGAGTGTGAGTGGAACATATTGTGTACATTCTCTCTCTTTGTTTCGCAACAAGGATTGATCGAGTTATGGATAAGTTTGCTTGCTTTTGTTTATCTTAGAGGGCCTACCTTGTGGGAAAAAGTAATCACCCAAGGGAATGACCCAACTCGCAACACGCTAAAGCCAAGCGACTTCCAATTGGTATATAAGTGTGGATATTGGAGCAAAGGTCAATATCACAAGGATTATTCCAATGAGAAGGGAAGCAATGGTCTCTTGCCACATGGATGTTCCCCCATGAATGAAATTCCCACATTAAAACCCTTGTTTAGAAAAGGCCAAAATCCTTGATCTATTTGTTGGTGCAAGAATGGTCGTTTTGAAGCCACCCCACACTTTTATGGCTTTTAGTAGAGATGAAAAGAATTCCATGGGAGTTTCATGGGTATTGATGTTCGGCTACTTCGTATAAGTGAGTGTTGTGGAGGGGAACCAGTGGGGTCAAGCATCTAACCATCCACTAAAAGTAGGCATAGATGGACTTGTCCAAGTGGGGATTCAACAAATACAATATTTCATATCCATAGGGTTGTACTTGTTCTTGGAAACAAAACACTTTGCTTATTCGTAAACATTTGGAAAAACAAACATTCAACATTATCATTAAAATTTCAAAACCTTTTAGGAAGCAAATACCATTGACAAAATTCAAGTGTTATTGCTTGCCCTAGGGATTATATCCTTAGAGGTTTCTAAACATTTGAATTTATATCTCAATTTTCTTACTAAAGTCAACAATAGGAAACTTTTGCCTTAATTTCCTTGATTTCTACATGACAAAATTTGTGGATGATAAGAAGTTAGGACATTGGACATTTAGTTTGGAGAAACCTAATCAAGAATTGTTTGTGGTAAAAAGAAGTCACTAAGTAAAGCTAAGAATAATTGAACCCCACACATGTGTCTCAAATGATTTCATGCAAGATCAAAATCTAGAAACCAAAGTCAAAATCTCTTACTCCAAAAGATCATCAAAAGCATCTCTCAACGCTCTACGAATTCAGACAAAGATTTCTTTTCAACTTTTACAGAAGAGCTTCAAGAAACAATCCCAATTTGTACTTGTTCTATTATTGTCAAAATCCAAATATTTTTTGGGAATTTGAGCATCTTGTTTAGAGTAAAGCATGTTCTTGAAAACCAAGGTCTTGTAAACAAGAGTCTTTTTAGGTACACATAGGATCAAATCAAAACCTTCATCCATCTTTCAAACATCAAACCAAAGTCATCTCACCAACAACTCTTGAAAATCTTGAAATCATCCTTCATGCTAGACTTTTTGGAAAATCCATGAATCAAAATCCTTGAATCAAATATAAAATCATCTTGTTTAGCTAGGTATATGTATATGCATCCTTCTTCATATGCCTAGTTAAATTGTCATCAAATCATCTTGTTTAGCTAGGCATATGTAGATGCATCCTTCTCCATATGCTTAGTTGAATTATCATCTTATTTGGTTAGGTGTGGGTACATAGATGCATCCTTCTCCCTACACTTAGTTAAATTATCATCTTGTGAGCAAGTCTATCCCATAAATAACATCCAACATCTTGGGATCCATTTGTTCATTATATAAAATCAAAGCAATCCAAAACTGAATCAAGGTCAAAATCAAAATCAAAACAAATCCAAACAAATCCAAGAATTCAAAAAAAGTCCCAAAAGTCTAGCATCCCCTCAAGACCTTCTAAGATTTTCATCATCCATGTCATTCATCTTTCACACTTTTCATCATTTCACGTTTGATCCTTAATCATCCTAGATCTTCTCTTTTGAACCTCATTTTATGGTTCAAACTAGATCTCAACACAAGAGGAACATGGAAGCCAACAAAGAAACATCAACTTCAAGTGACCTAAGCCAAAAAAATTATGAAATGAACCTCGTTATATCAAGCAGTCCCCTAACTAATCTTCCTTCATCATCACAAAATCCACAAGAGGAAGGTCAAGTAGAGGATATCACCAATAATTCCTTTCAGATGACACATGATGAGATCACCAAAATGGTCCAAAATCCCAAGAATCATAGAATTTTCAACATCACGATGAAGCTCCATCCATCACAATACATGCTTGAATTAGCAAAACAAGGGGCTAAATTCCCTTCCGATTACGATGTGAACACCATTGTGGAATCACCTTTTGGGGTCATGCCTCCAATTTCATCCATGCCCCCAATTCAAAGCATCACCCAAATCATTCCACAAATTACATCATCCATTGCTCCAACTCAACCCATTGTTAACAAGGGAAGCACATTTCTCAATGCACTACAAACACACCCCCTCATGAATAATCAAGATTTGGAAAAAAACACCATCTTGGGGCAATCCATACCCAAAAATACATCACATCCATATGTTTCGCTCACCTTTCATGATCCTAATGACCCAACATCATCATTTCACGCAACACCTCAGACCTCTCTCCCTATGACCTTGCAAGGAGAAGGTGACCTATTTGGACCAGAGGGCATCTTTGACCTGCCATCTTCATCATTTCCCCAAGGGAGTATTCCACTCACTTTTCCACTCCCATAGTTGCCATTAACATCTGCATCACCTCTCGGTTTAGTGCTTCCTCCTTTACCAAACATCAACCAACAAAATCAAACCAACCCCCCAATCATCAATCAAAGCATCATACCAAATCCTCCCATCTTGCCATCGATATCACAATAACAGATGACAACCACCCTAGTAATGCAAGCCACCATCACATCATCGGTCATCCCCCAAATATCTCAAAACATGGTCTCTCAAGGACCAAGCATATCAATCACACCATCCATCATCCAAAATCCCATCATCAATACAATGATGCCTCTCATCACCACAACAAACACCATATCAAATCCACATCCACCACCACCACCACCACCTCCAACACCAAACATAAACTTATCAATCCAATATAGCATTGTGTTACAAGTTGCTCAACAAGCCGCTCAAGCTGCCCAAGCCGTACTATAAGCACATCAAGCACAAGCCTAAGCTTTATTGCAACAACAACAACAACAAGCTGCTCAAGTTGTAGAAGCTTCCTAGGCTACACAAAAGGCTAAAGCACAAGCTCAAGCTCAGGCACAAGCCCAATACCAAGCTCAACAAGTGCAAGCACAAGTGCAGTATCTCGCACAACAACAAGCAGTCCAACAACAAGCATACTAGCAAGTGCTAAAGCAATACCAAGAAGCAGCCTGACTAGCAGCCCAACAACAAGCGTTGTTGACACAATAACAACAACAAGAAGCTCAACAACATGAACTATTAGCACAACAAGAATAGGACCAACAACAAGCATTGTTGGTACAACAACAGTTACAAGCATATTTGGTGTAGCAACACATGCAAACACCATCCACCAATACATCCAACATCCCACCTATCACTCAAACACCCTCATCACTCCAAAACACCTTCAATCCACCCCTTGATTTGCAAGATGATGTGACAATGCAAATCAAATTGCTCTCGCAGCAAGTGATTGATCTTCAGTCAGGGAAAACCACAAAAACACCTAGCAACTTGTGACCTTATCCGTTTGAAAGGAGTCTTGCAATGAAACCATTCCCAAAGGGATTTGAGACCCCCAAATTTGATATATCATGGGATGAGAAACCTTGAAGATCACATTAGGGAATTCCAAGTACATTGCATGGAAGTCACATATGACGATACATATTTGATGTGGCTATTTCCTAGGAGTTTGGTAGGCCAAGCCATTGAGTGGCTCTCCCGCCTTCCTCCTAGCATCAAAAAGTTCCAAGAAATAGTAGACGCATCATAAAAAATTATGCCTTCAATATCGGTATGGATGTCAGTCTAGAGGAACTATCAACTCTTAAACAAGTAAAGAACAAATCATTTTCTTCCTTCTTACAATGATGGCGGTCCAAGGCCAATAGGAGAAAATGGGTCATGCCTGAAGAACAAAAAGTTTGCACCATCATCTCCAATCTTGAAGGAACCTTGGAATTCCATCTCAAAGTGCAAGGTATCACCATGTATGACCAATTGATCTCCAAGGTACTTAACATTGAACGAGATCTTATTGCACAAGGAGGGTCACCCACATATCTTGAACAAAAAAACAATCGCCCATCCACCAACTATATTGAAAAACCTCACACATGGGTGAAGAAAAGAAACATTACCAACAATGGTGTTGTCGATGCCAAAGTTGTCATCAATGCTCCTCGACAAAACACACTCGCACCCCAACAACAACGCCAAAAAAATCATCAAGCTAACACTATAACTCAACAACCGAGCAATCAAATAATCAACAATGTGAACGATCAAAGGGGACCACCCCAACAAAAAAAAAATCCCCCAAGTGGAAGTACACAGCCCTTGGGGAATCAGCTGAATCCATCATGAAGAGGCTGGTGGCGGAAAAACTCATCACAATCCCCACCTATGACAATTATCAAGAACCCTTGGTGAAACCGTAGTGGTACAATGAAAATCACCTTTGTGATTTCCACAATACTAAGGGACACACAACTTCCAGTTGTATGAGGTTGAAGAACTTGATTCAAGACATCATTGATGATAAAATCATAAATGTGGAAAAACAACTGAGAAATCAAAACATCAAGATCTACACGAATTTGATGCCCAATCATAACAACAAAGGGAACAATAACAATGATAAAGGAAAGGGTGAATTTAAAAGTGTGAATCATGTATAGGACCATGTCATCGCATCCCTAGATGAGTATTGCACTGTTATCACCATCAAAGGAGCCCAAGCTGATTGTGGAGTCACCACAAGAGGTAGAAAAATCACCATCACAGGGTAATCTTAGCCACCTAGAGCACCCACTTCCAACTCGAGAGATGTTCCCAGTGGCTATAATGTCTTTGATCAGTTGAAAAGAACCCCAACTCAAATCTCCATCATGGAGTTACTAAAGATATCATTAACCCACAAAATATCCTTGAAGAAGCATTAACCTCATCCACTGTCTCCGTGGATCTTGATGTTGAACAATTCCAAGCTATGGCCGAAAAAATCATCATCCCAAATATTCTTACATTCTCTAATCAAGACTTTCCCACCCAACCATCTCACAATCTCACACTCCATTTGGAGGTCCTAGTGCATAAGAACAAAGTCAAGAGAGTCTTGGTGGATGGGGGTGCACTTTTAAACCTCTGTTCACTCAAACTCATAAAGAATCTGGGAATCTCAAAGGATTCCATTGAAAAAGGAAAAGGTATCACAATCAGGGCTTACGATGATCAAGAAAGAGTGTCTTAGGGCACTATCCAACTCCCTATTCAAGTAGGGCTAGCAATTATGGAAACCGCCTATCAAGTCCTCAACCTCGATTTTCCTTACAACATTCTCCTGGGACATCCATGGATCCATGGGATGCAAGTAGTAGCATCAACCTTCCACCAATGTGTCAAGTTCACATACCAAGGCCAAGAAGTCACTATCCATGGGGATCCCAAACCCTTTTCTTACTGCAAGAACCTAGAAGCAAAATATTACAAAATCCCCTAGGTGCCAAAGAACAATGAAGGGCCCTCAACTCCATAAATTGATCCAACTACTCTCGCCTCCACTTCTACGACAAAGATACCCACCATCCTCACCATCTCTAAATTTAAGGTCATTATCTAGGACAACAGGTGTGGACATTATACAATTCCAAAGAATTCTTTTGTGGTAGGAGAGTTACCACAATCTCCCAGGTCACGAGGACGACCACAATCAAATGATGCTTCCTCATCCCAAACCTTCACAGCAAGATCTTCTAGCTTCAAAAGTTGGGGAGATCTTGGCCGAGAAGTAATAAAAGAAGACCCATCCCATATCCTATACCAAGACAATAGACTAGTAGCTGATCTACCTATGGATGATAGCAGTAAAGGCTTACAAATGATGCTCGCCATGGGCTATGATAGAAACAAAAAGCTTAGAAAAAATGACAATGAGCTTCTAATACCCATCATTCCTAAGACATGAATGAGAAATCTTGGCCTCAGATGTACCCCTTTGAGTATAACCATATGTGGTCAAAATCCCCCAATTAAGAAGGTCAAAACTCCTCAGCAATCAATAGTCAAACTTAGCTCACCCGTATCTATAGGTCGAGTCATAGGAAACTTCACATTTGACATAACTGACATCTATAGTAGTAGTGATTACGAAGATCCCATAACCAACCTACCTATACTTTTCGAGGACACCACCCTTCTCATGATTAGTACCGTGTCATTTGATTCAACTAGTCAAACCCATGAAATCAACCTAGTATACCCCCAACTCATCGATTACAACCAACAAGGACCACCAATTCTATACACTTTTTAAAATGATGAAGCACTCTCAAAATTCATGGGACTGTAGAGCACGATACCATGCAAAGATCATAAGGCTAGGTTTGATATCATTTTGGACACACAAGCTTACTACAGGGAGACGATTGAATCCTTTAGTCGCAAAAGCGAAAACTTGAGAATAATCTCAAGGTCTTTGAGTGAAAACCACACTGTGGCACTCTCTGACCCTAAAATAGTAAAAATAAAGAATGTATCCAATGATGAAAACCTCTCTGAGATGCCTGAGGATGAAGGATTCAATCTTCCTCTCAGTGCTCTACATTAGGAAAAGTCAACAGTTCTAGCCGAGAAGTGCAACCCAGTCAACTTGGGAACAAAGGAAACTCCGCATATCACATTTTATGCTAAATCATTGATGTTAGAAGAACAAGAGCTCCTAGCTGCTTTCTTAAGAGAGAGGAAGTTCAACTTTACATGGAGCTATGTTGACATGCCCGGGCTTGATCTAGAGATTGTGGTCCACCATCTAGCAGTTTACCTTGAAGCAAATCCTTTCAAACAAAAGCTCAAAAAAATGCATCCTCAAATTGCCTTGTTAGTCAAAATGGAATTGAAGAAGCTACTTGATGCAGGGTTCATACGGCCAATCGACTATCTAGAGTGGGTATCAAATCTAGTTCCTATTTCAAAGCTCGATGGGGGCATCTGTATATGCACAGATTTTAGAGACCTGAATAAGACATGTCCCAAAGACAACTTCCCACTTCCCAACATTGATATGATTATAGATATGACTGCAAGACATTAGATGCTTTCACTAATGGACAGATTCTCTAGGTATAACCAAATTATGATAGCCAAAGAAGATCAACATAAAATGACTTTTACTTGTCCATGGGGGACATATTGCTGGAACATGATGTCGTTTGGCCTAAAGAATGTTGGAGCAACATATCAGAGAGCCATGACCTTAATCTTTCATGACATGATCCATAAGACTATGGAAGATTATGTCAACGACATATTGGCAAAATCCAGAAAGAAAAGGGACCACATAGCAACATTGAGTGCCATCTTTGACAGATTGGAGGAATACAAGGTCCACCTTAATCCAAAGAAGTGCATCTTTGGCGTACAATTAGGGAAATTGTTGGGATACATTGTGTCTATGAGAGGAATTGAAATAGATCCCATTAAGGTAAAGGAAATCCTCGAGATGGAGGCACCTAAGACATTGAAACAACTGAGAGGCTTACAAGGTAGGCTCTGGTCCATCTGCCAGTTCATAGCTTAGCTAGCAGACAAGTCAATCCCATATTCTCACCTACTCCACAAGGGGGTAGCATACAAATGGCATGACAAGTGCGATTAGGCCTTCAACAAGATCAAATTAAGAGTATTTGCTCACACCTTCAGTTCTTATGCCACCAATCCCAACAAAGCCTTTAATCCTCTACATATTAGCAAAAATAGTAGCTCTCGGTGTTCTCCTAGCCTAACATGATAAAAATAGAACAGAGAGTGTCGTCTACGACAACAGCCGAACCATGGTAGGGCATGAGTTAAATTATTCCTTCATCGAAAAAGCTTGTCTAGCAGTAGTGTTTGCCTCATAGAAGTTCAGGCACTACATGTTAACACATAAAATCAAACTCATTGCCAAGATTGACCCACTCAAGTATCTTCTCTCCAAGGCAGTGCTCATAGGAAGGATGGCCAAGTGGGTTATGATCCTATTAGAATATGATATCGAGCATGTAGAGTGAAAGGCTATCAAAGGGAAAGCTATTGCAGACCAACTGGTAGAAGCACCAATGTACTCAAAGAATCCATTAATTTCAGAGTTTCCTAATGAATCCATCTTCAACTTAAGCATAACAGACCACTGTAAGTTGTACTTTGATGGCTCCTACACACAACATGGATAAGGAGCCAGGGTCTTTTTTATCACTCCACAGGGAGACTGCATACCAAGGTCCTACAAGTTGGCATTTCCCTACACAAACAATATCGCATAATATGAGGCTCTAACCATAGGACTCAAAATAGTAGTGCAGTGGCATATCATGGCTCTCAAGGTATATGGGGATTCACAGCTAATAATCAATCAAGTGAATAATGAATATCAGGCTAAGGACAACAAGCTAACTCCATACAAGAAATTGGTGGAAAGTCTTAAGGAGCCCTTCATTGAGATCACATTTGAGTAGATACCTAGAGCAAACAATAGAGCGGAAGATGCCATGGTGACAATTGGATCCCTATTGGATGTCCCTCATAATGTCCCAAAGCATGAATTCCTGGTAGAGCAGCTTCTCATGCCTACATTTGATGTACCAATGTTAGAATATGTGTGCAAAATCATTGGTCTTGGTGATCCTTCGTATCATGAGAATAGGAGTCCTCCCAGCTGACATAACCTCAAACCTTAAGAAAACCTTTGTCAAGAAAGCTTGTCATCCTAGGAAATACCCTTGACTGTAGGAGCATGGAGGGAACCCTATTGTGTTGTTTAAATGCTGAGGAGGTATTGGCCACCTTAACTGAGGTGCATAATGGTATTTGTGGTTCACACTCGAACAAAATGACCTTGGCCAAGAAATTGCTGAGGATGGGGTACTATTGGCCTACCATGGAAAGAGAAGCACATGACTATGTCAAAAGGTGTCTACAATGTCAGCAACATGGGGACCTCATCCATGCTCTAGCTCAAGAGCTCCATCATATTGTCACACCATGGCCCTTTTCACAGTGGGGGCTTGATCTCGTTGGAAAAATAACCCCCACCTCATTTAGTGGCCACAAATTTATCATTACCGCCACTGAGTACTTTACAAAGTGGGTGGAAGCCATCCCCATGACATACATCACTGGAAAGTAGATATCTAAGTTTATTTTTAACTACTTAATATGTCGATATGGTGTTGCTCAAGCTATTATCTTTGATAATGGGACACCATTTAAAAATTAGGATGTATGTGACCTATGCAAAAAATTCAAAATCCAACATCACTTTTCCACTCCATATTATCGCCAAGGCAATGGCTAAGCAAAAGCCACCAATACAACCATTTTGAAGATCCTCAAGAAAATAGTCAATGACGCAGGTCATGACTGACATCTGTAGCTAAATCCCGCCCTCTGGGCCTATTGAACCAACATCCGCACACCAGCAGGTGCCATCCCCTTTTCCCTAGTCTACGGATCAGAAGCCATATTACCCATCGAGATTGAGCTCCCGTCACTGAGAATATCACTACAAAACCTCATCACGGATGAAGAATACTAGGTATCAAGACTGAATGAGCTAAAGCTACTAGATGAGTGGCATATGGACACTTTAAATCATTTGCAAGTATATCATAATTGACTCAAGAGGAGTTATAACAAGAAGATCAGGAGTCAGACCTTCCAAGTCAAAGAACTTGTGCTAAAGGAGAATAAGAAGAACACGCCAAACCCAAATGGCAAAGGAAAAATTGAAGCCAACTGGTTGGGACCATTTATCATCACAACAAGCTACAAGTCAGGGGCATATTAGTTATCAACACTGGAAGGGGAACCTCTCTAGGAGCCCATGAATAACTCCCATCTTAAAATGTTTTATGCCTAGTCTTGCAAGGTATAGAACAAAAAATACAAAAAAATAAAAAAAATGTCCTAAAAAAATGGTCACCTTGATGAAAACCTAGAAAACAGGCATCTTGGTGACAAAAAAAAAAAAACAAAAAGGATTAAAAATAGCAAAGACAAAAAAATCGTCCTCTAGTGAACCACTTCAGTGGCACTTTGGGCAAGTACCTTGGTAAAAACCTGGCAAATAGGAACTTTGTGTAAATAAGCACTTTCCATCCACCAGGATCTTCACAACTCATTCTGTATGCTTCCATCATCCATCGCATTCCATATCCCCATCCATCATCCATTCGACATTCGCATCATAGCTTGGTCCTGTGTTCGTGTCATGATCCCTTCTAGTACTAATCGACCCATTCTCAAGGTTAGTTTGTCCTGCCTTTATCGGAGTAGTCTATTGCATCATGCAAGGGGCATGTTCTCATCAGATCAGATTCGTATATATTCTTGAAGTCTCCAAAATTAGAAAATCCAAAACATCAGAAAATCAAAAAATTCAAAAAATAAAAAAAATAAAAAAATAAAAAAATCCAAAAATAGGTCAAAAATTTAGTCAAAAAGTCAAAAAATAGAGTCATCTTGTCGAACTATGGGTCTTTGAGCCTTGAACGTAGGCAAGGTTGATCTTTGAGCATTCCCCAAGACACTTAGGTCAGTCCTTTAGGAGTCCGTCATAATAAACTGGCAATCCATTTGTTCATATCTCATCAATAATCGAGTCTTTGTCAGTCGAACTACGTGGTATTTGCGTGTATAATGTAGGCAAGGCTAATCTGTTGATCAACCCTCGAGGCCCCTAAGATAGGTCTTTATGTTAGGTCTTGGTCAAAATCTCGAAAAACCCCAAAACATTTGAAAATTTGAAAATCAAAACAATTGCAAAACATCTTCAAAATACCAAAAACAACCTCAAAATATTTCAAAACTCTAAAAAAATCCAAATATTTGAAAAAATCCATCTGTCTCATCTTGCTTTCACCTGCAATAAACAATCGTCATCCTCAACCTTTGGTGAAACAATCATAAACAAGTCTAGCAAGTTCAAAAGTGAAAACTTAAACGTCAAAGTCTCAAGTCTAGGTTAGTAAGTAAACAATATGGTCAACTCTTTGTGTCAATAGCCTATCATCCAATCAATCCCATATCAATCATCTGATATCATCATGTCCTAGGATGCATCCTTCTTTCAATGGACAACATCAAGCATCACCATAGTTTAGTCTTGGCTAGCGGTATTGAAGAACATTAGCTTGTTTGTTTGCTTTATCCTTATCTTGTTGGATTTATCTTATTGCTCTCATTTCAAGGATCTATCGATGTCTAAACGAAATATTTAGAGAGAAAGGAATGGGGCAATGATCATTATCTTTTTATCTACTGTGCTTGTTGGATATTCTTGTAATATAACCTTGGTCATATGTGCTTTGTTTGGGTGTAGGGAGGATGTTTTAGGTATCTTGTTGACCACATGGGAAGACTTACTTTTCTATGTTTTGGTCCGAGATATTTGAAATATCTGAACTTCACTTCGAATAAGGTTCTGTATGCCAGGTGTGAACAGGAGTACTCTTATTTGATTTTCAAGTCAAAGTCCATCGCACTAGGTACAACACCATCCTAGTTCTTTATACCTTGATGCATTGTGCCTACGTGTGTTATCAAACATAAGGTAATTGGCCCTTTGAAAATCCCAACTCCTCAAAAAATCATCATCATCATCATCATCATCATCTTGTGTCTTGTTGGAATCTCTTGCTTTCTTCTATCTTCTTTCTACACTAACATGGTACCATGACAGTTAATCAAAATTCATCATCTATGCATCCATCCTGCATCCACAAACCATTAGCATATTGCATATCATATCATATAGGAAATATTAAATCATATAATATGCATTGAAATTCCATAATTTTCATAATATAGATTAGTTATTCAAAGCATTTCATTATTTACACATTTGCATTCATTTGCATCATCATATTCATAAATCATATAAAACATCATTTGCATTCATCATATCATATCATTGTCATAGTATCCATAGAACATATATAAGCACCATTCATTTTCAAAAGATAATCATCATATAAATACATCACCATATAATGCATGAGAAGAGATAATGAAAAAATTGCATTTCAACCATTAGGGGCATAATATAGATTTGTTAGTCGCAGAATCATTGCATTTTGCATGATCATATCATAACATAAAAGATATTGAAAAAGAAAGCATCTCATCACATTTACATCATCACATAGAACATAATGCATATCATAACATCACATAACATCATTGCATGCATAGAAAATAAAAGCCATCCATAATGCATAAATATAATAGAACACATCGCATTGAATCAACGTCATCTCATATCATATATATTATCATCAAAATGTACATTGTCATGGTACAAAATTGGATCAAAATATACATGTGTATGTCAATAGAGTACAATGGCCCATGGGGCTATCAAAAACGAGCCCATGGGGTGCAAAAAGAATCCTATCTCTGATAAAAAATAGCCTAACCCTACTGGCTGCTGCCCTCACCACCTGCTCTCTCCCCGTGATCCTCTACAGGTCTATGGCCTGTCCTCTATGAAAAGTCTGGGACTTGGGCTATTCTCAGAATGACTTGATAATAATGCATCCTATAATAATCAGCCTCCTGGATGGCCTCCCTATATGATCGAAGTGATACCATGCTTCGGGAGGAGGATGCATACATACTCTCAATCTACTAGCATCCTCCCATCTCTGCTGCTGCCTACAACTCCACAACTTGTCTCTGCTGGACTGCCTGGTCCTGCTCTACCTGTAATTGATCCCTCTCAGCTGTCAGTGCCTATAGCTGGAGAATCTAGCCATCACTGAGGTTTGGATGGAGAGGTGGCTGCACGGGTGGCTGATCATGGCCCCTGTCTCTAGGCACTATCAAAACCCTATCTTGGTGCCCATCCTGCTGTCTCGGGTCCGGATAGTGTCTAGGGACATCCTGTCTCTGCTGATCCACCTGCAGATCTGGATGTGGTTGATCCTGTGGGCCCCTGTCTTGATCGGGCTGGTGTGGTAGCCCATCTCTGTCCTCATCTCTGTCTCTTCCCCCTCGGCCTCATTGGTCCTGGCCTCAACCTACTGCTCTGCCTCTCGCCTTGCATCAGGAAGATGGTGTCCCTAGCATTGTAAGTCTAAGAGGTGGCTCGAACTAATCACTATATGCCTACGTAGTCCCTGCATCAGCTTGCCCCTGATCATATGGCCATGGCCTAGCCACCAACTGCATAAAACTTTGCACCGCCTCATGCGCAGGAATGTATCAGCCCTAGGAGCTCTAGTTTGTCGTACGTGCAAATACCATGACATACTGATCATCTGACCTATCTTGCAACTCCTCGAACTGTCTCTGGACTCTTCCTGGTAGATACATCTCGAGCACCATGTGCTCCCTACCCTAGATTAGTCTATCTTGGTGAGCGAAAAAGATGTGTTGCACATCATCAAACCATGCGGGCCATCCAAGATATGGCCACCATGTAAATGCTCGCATGTCATCCAGGACTCTCCTCCAATGAGGAATCCCATGTTGTCCTGTATGGGTGAAAGAAACACCTCCTTTGTATCACCAGACAATCGGATCATCTGGCTCCATAGTGACTGGAATGACCCTCAGACGAAGCACAACAATGTGCTCCCAAGCCTAGATGTGCATGAGTGTGACCCCCGCCCCAAGCGTTGTGTTGTAAGTATGGGAAAACTCATGCAAATATTTGTACAATGAGGCCAATAGAACTAGCCCCCAAGCAAAGCATGTCCATCGCCAAACCATGCACTCCCAAGCGAGCCCCCATCTATGTTTGAAGTATTAGCCCCACTGATATGGTGCGATGAGACTCGATATTATAGCTGCTATGACCAATTGAAAGGGTGACATAATAGGCCTGTGACACTCCAACTTGATCTGGCCCTCACAAAATACAATCTCATCGAGACCCATCACGTCGTAGCAGGCCTCCCTCTCGACATCCACATCGTATATCACATGCTCTCCATGGATGGGAAATCTAAGTATCCACCACACATCCTCTAGTGTGATCATGGCCTCGCCTATCAAAAGATGGAAGGAGTATGTCTCGTTGTGCCACTACTTTGCAAGCATTGTCATCATCCCCAGGTGTGTCCTCATGGGTGGTGCATAAGCAATTTACCACAGTCCAATCACCCCTAAGTGCTCTTGTTGTCGCTCAGGCATATCATCCAAAATGCCAAAAAGATCCCAGGACCTGTGCTCGTGTGAGTAAATTATCATTGCCTCCTCCTGCATTAGGAAAGCCACCGTGTTAAAATTTCGTAAAAATCGTGATCTTGATTTCTCTCAGCGTACTCAAAATAACTTGTGCATCATTGTTTGTGGGTGCGGTGCAGTTTGAAATTTCCAAACTGTGCCATTAGGAGCTATAAACTCTCAAACTCCATTGTGGCATCACAGTTTGAGAAGGTGATCAATTTAAAAAGAAACCCTAATTGTAGAGGGGCCCCCGCGACACACTTTTTATGTGCGGTTCAGTTTGGAATTTGAACCCTAATTCCAAATCATGCCACAACATCGCTATTCACGACTGTGGCATAGTTTGAGGCCGCAAGGCACTGAAAGACAGTTTTGAGCAGTGCTATACTGGACCGCTCCTGAAAGACCTAACTTCTAAGCTATTAAATGCACACGAAAATTAAAAAAAAGAGGTCTAGTCAAGTTGACTCATTAGTTGTCCAGTGCCAGGCAGCGTTTGGTGTGTGTGTAGTCTGTCCAAAATGTGTCGAGGAAGTTGTCGTTGCGCCATCTTGCAAAGGGGTTAGAGCTCAAAAAATGCAAAATCTCTAAAGGCTAAATATTGAAATGAATTGGAAATGGCCCCTTGAGGCCTATTTAAGTCTAAAAATTAGGGTTTTTTGACCCCATTTAGCCGTCTAGTCAGGGTTTTGGTCCCTCGATCCCATTTTTTCCCAACTGAGGGTTGTTTAGCACCATTTTTTGCTTTTTATCTCATTTTTTTGGCATCCTGGAGCCTTTTTGGATCCGTCGAGCACCTTGTCTTTTTTTTTCACGAGATCACCCAAAAAGTTGAAATTTTCATCCGATCTCTCAAGGGGGCAGTATATTGGCATGTTTTCACCTACTAAGGCAACAATGGGACAAGTTTTGAAATCAATTTTTTTTTGGCTTTTGATCAAGATAGTTTATTCTTTGAATTGACGCAGCAAGTGCATCGCTTCAAATAGGGGGAAAATGTAGACACGTAAAATGTACTAATTGACATTACATGCTTGATCCTAATTACTAACATGATTTCAACCTAAATCACCTTCTTAAGCTTATCATCACTCTTCGTCCCTTAATTAAATAAATCATTATTTATTTGATTAAGTCTTTCTCTTTTGTTAATTAAATTCATCAATCTAATTTAATTAACGCTAGGTCTCTAGTTAATTAAATAATTCATTTTATTTGATTAAGTCTCTAAAGTCATCTTTTTAAATTAAATAAATTAAACCTTATTTGATTTAATCTAACAATCATCCCCTTCAGTTAAATAAATCAAAATATTTATTTAACTAAGTCTAAATCATTTTCCTCTCAACTTTGATTTATTCAAATCCTAAAATCTAAGTCAAAATTGTCAAATCACCTAACCTCCTCTTATTTAATCAAATCCTAATTAAATCTAATCTTAATCCATGTCCCATCCTCTAGCTTTTGCCACTTGCACATGAAAATAAATTAATTCATTTATTAAATCTCTATTTTCTCTCAACTTGGCATCTTTAGAGGAATATTCTTCTAAATTTGAAATCCCTCCAAGTGGATTTGTCCTTCAAACAAGACATTCATTCCTTCTTACATGTCCTTGTGCATTGAGCCATGTGGCATTTAAGTCATTCTTTTTCCCTCTTACATGTCATTTCACTATTTTCAAATTCCACCTAATTGCATTTATGGGCACATTCATCAAAATGTGCACATCCTTTACCCATTCACATCTTGACAAGTGGCACTTGCCCATTGGGTGTTGAATGATCCCACTTTCATCCCATTTTGCATTTTTCCATCTTGTCTTTCTATAAATAAGAGGTTTCTCTCCTCATTTTGACCATCCACAGTTTGAGCAAGTTTACTATACTCAATTTTATCCTCAAGCATATCTATTTTCATCAATTTTATCTAGGTTATGCAAATTTTTCATCATGGAGCTCAAGTGAATCTTCAACAAAGTGGATCAACCTTCACCACTCATCAACATTGCATCATAGGAGTTGGGAAGGGCCAATTTTCACACCAAATTGGCACCAATTCCCCCATGGAATCAAAAATTTGCTTGCTTAATTAGGATTTCATTGCTTTTCTCATTGTGTTATTTAATTTTGTTTCCTATTTTGAGCATTGTTAATGGATTTCATGGGGAATCTTGATTCTTACTTGCATTGGATCTAATGATGTGTTTGTTTCTTGTGTTTTGTAGGTATTAGGATTAAGGTTCTACAAGTATATCATACCATTATAATATTTTGCATTTTATTTAGAAACACTAGTCTCCATTTTGAAAACATTAATCTTCATACTGACCAACTATTTAACTTCAAGTTACTATCAAGACATACTATAATCAACAAGTAAAGGAAATCAAGAGTTTTAACCATAACTGAAATTTACACTTTCAAAGAATCAACAATTATAGGTCACCAAATAGTTTTAAGTGTTGAAGCAAGCAATCAAGCATATGAACTAACATCGAGTTCAATTCATAAAAAAAGGTTACACTTGTCAAATGAACCAACAACTCAACTAGATAGCTTTCATAATTAAATCTTATTTGACAATAATCAAATTCTACCAAAACATCTAGAGAATGCAATATCATTAATGATTTACCAATTTGATCTTGAAGTTATTTTACTAGATTGTATTCAAAATTTGAAATCCCTATTTCATTGCCTTACTAAGAAAACACCTTTGGCGTCATTAAAACAACTACCTACTATAGACTCCCACTACCCCATTTTAAACCCCTACACTTTTATTTTATCACCAATTAGAATGACCCACTTAACTACAAAATTTCTTAATAATTTCCCAAGATAAAGCATCTATGAACCTTCATTTTATTTTTTATATTTAAGGACCTATAAAAAGAGAGCTATGAAATTCTAATTTCCATCTTCATTATGAGGCAATAAATTCAATTTGATGTACATATGTAACTTAATTATATTTAAGCCACCACTTGTAGTAGAGTTGGCTAGGGATTGGGGTTTTCTCCCTCAAGGTATTAGGTTTGACTCTCCTTCATAGTGGGAAAGGTGGGGGTTAGTAACAAGTGTTCATGTGTTTACTCTGCTAACCTGGGTTATATGACTGGACTTTGCTACTAACCTTTGCACATCCAAAATTGAGTGGTAGAGGAGAATGCATCAAGCTTTGGGTTTTTCTCAAGGCAACAGTCAGATTTTCAAGAATGGTGGTCAGTTCCAAGGGCCCCATGGCTATCAAAGGGATAAGCAGTTTGCAAACTGTCAAGTTTTCAAAAATGGCGATCAAAATCTCAAAATTGGTGGTTGCTTCTAAGGGCCGCATGGCTACCATAAGGATCAATAATTTGCAAACTGCCATGTTTTCAAAAATGGCAGACAAAATCTCAAAACTGGTTGTCGCTTCTAAGGGCCTCATGGCTACAGTTATAATCACAAAATTGGTGGTCACTTCCAAGGGTCACATGGCTATCGTAAAGGCTAGAAGTCTAAAAATTGTCAATAAAATTTCCCACAAACTATTCCTCCTACCACTGGCCTTTGTTATGCTCAAGAAAAAAGCTTGATGGGGAGAAACAAGAGCCTTTCAACATCTATGAATTTGACCCTGGGCACTCAAGAAATTTTTTGAAATCTCTTGGAAATCGTCCTCCCTGGTCTAATATCGTCTCTAATTAGAAGGTGCCACTTTCTTCTCCCAACTCCATTCTAGTAAAGTTCTCCTTGCCAAAGTACCTCTTAGATGTAGATGGAGTGCCTCTTGAACCAAAAGCACAACCCCTATTGGAAAAGATCTCTAACAGAGAATTTCCTTCTTGGAAGAAAGGAAAATATCAATTCAATCAAGAAATAAACTTTTCAAAGAGTGCTAAAAGATTGGAGGTTGGAAAGCTTTTTCCAAGGCAAATATGGGTGCCAAAGCAATAGAAGGAACTGTAGACTCCTAAAGTGAACAAAGTAATAGTAAATGTAACACTACCACAAGACCTATTACTCCCACAAATCCAAGATCTTTGAGGCATGGCCCTAATTTGTAAGTTCTGGCACCTTACACCTGCTTTTAATCTTTTACAGGACTAGAGTTTTTTAGTATGGAAGGGAGCTAATATATATTTTTTTATCTAGATCAAGGGAAGGGTTTCTTCATTGATTTTTTTTATACAAAAGAAAGTAGGAATGCAATTTTCAGAAATAAGGCATGGGTTTTAGAGGGTTCAGGTATTTATATGTAGTAATGGTCTCCCAACTTTAGCCTCCAATCTTCTACAATAAGGTACATTTCATTCTAGGTTCAACTACCTTCTCTACCAATGGAATATTGAGAAAGAAAACTCATTGAGATTTTTTCCTACTAGATGGGTATTTTTCTTAAACATGATCTGCTCTTTTTCAAAAACCCATCTTATCGAGTTAGAATGTGTGTATTGATGGATATCTCAAAGGATCTCCCCTGTTATCTTCACATAAAATCATTAAATGGGTTTGGTTTTAGGAAATTTTGTTTGAGACCCCACAAAATGTGTGTGCACAATTCCACCTAATAGAGCATTAAAAAAAAATTGCCAGTCACCAAATATTCATTATCAAAGCCATCAACCTTAGTCTCAAAACCCAACAATACATGTGGATTCACCATTTAACCCATATCAAAGGAATATTGATTTGAAAGAACATACAAGAAAATAGATTGGATTATACCCTAAAAAGAGTACAAAGGCTTTGGTGGATTCAATGTTCAATTCATCATGCACTCATATAGATTTGGTACTACAAAATAGCAAAGAGCTTAGCCTAGGCTCTGAAAAAAGATTCCTATGTCAAGATATCCTAATAAGACCATCCACAAGTAGGAAGGAGAATGATACCCTTATTATAAATGAATGAAATATGGTTAAATTTTTCCTATTTGATGCCCAACTCTCTATGAGTCTTGCTTGCCCATTAATGGATGAAGGTCATAAATATAAGTTAATCATCTCTTTGATATGGGGCAGCTCTGACAATGTGGAAGGTAAGTTGTTGAATGTAGTTAATATACCACACTATAACCTGATCAAATTGTCTAAGATACAACTGCAAAAGGTTGAAAATGAGGTTCATAACCCAAAAATTTGTGAATTTCCTATCTAGATGTTTTAAAATAGGGTTATAAACTCCAAAACCCAATATTAAGGAGGTCATTCTTAGTGTTTAAATATTTTGGGTACTCATTTAAATTGTATTCCCCAACCATGCCTTCTGTATATATGCAATAGTTGGAACAAATTATAAGATCTTTGATGTTTTTTAATACAACCCCTTCTAAGGAGAATCATAACTTATCTTTAAATAATTATGACGATTCTCAAGAAGAAGAACTCATCTTAGAGATTGAGGAAGTTTAGGTTGATTAACAACCTTTATTGTCATTTTCCTTTTCAAATGAAGAAGAAGAACTATTAAGCTTTAGAACTTGATAGAAGAAGAAAATCTAGAAGGTTTGGCTGATTAGATAATCACTTCAATGGGCTAAAAATTAAATGATGAAATTGTCGATGAGGTAAATAGGGAAGTTGGATATTTTGAATTCTCTAATACGCTATCCATTTCACAAAAATCTAACACCCTAGGAAATATCGATTGGTGAAAATGGAAGAGAAAATAACAACAGGGTTGCAATTAACTTTGGATAAAAATATTATAGTTACTCCAAGAAAGCGACCAAACTTGAGGAGAGCATATTTCTCTCCTCAAATGTAATGAAGAGAACATCTTGGAATGTTAGGGGTATAAATGCTTCTAAAAAAATAGTCTAGATCAAGCATCATCTAGATGCTTGTGGGACCAACATCATATTGTTACAGGAAACTAAAATGTCTGAAAATGGTTTTTAATTTATAGTTAACAAATGGTCAAAATGGAAGTCAATTTATTCACCTACTCAAGGGGCATCTAATGGATTAATTGTATTATGGGATGCTAAAACTATTAGATTCAATTATAAATGATACAAGTTGGCAACTAATGAGAGTCTCACATTTTGAATTAAATTTTTATTTGATAAAAGTGTATGGACCAAATACCACTATTGGTAAGAAATTGCTCTATGATAGTCCAAAAAACATTTTTGAAAATCTGGGAGAGGAGAATTTTATAATAGCAGATGATTTCAATGCAATTTCCTCTTTATTGGAAAAGAAAGGAGGAATTTTCCCTCCTCAAAAAACTAGGAGGATTTATATCTTTTATTCAAGATAATACTCTAATTGATATACAACCTACAAATGGAAAGTACACTTGGACAAATCAAAGGAAGGACTTTATATAGATTGCAAAGAGGTTGGATAGATTTTTATCATCACCAAATTGGGTGGTAGGTGAATGTGCTCTTTCATCTGTTATCTTACCCTTGTTAGGTTTAGATCATTATGCAATATCATTAAGTATATCAACTACAAATATATGCCCAAAATGAAAGTCATCTTTCAAGTTCAAAAAAATGTGGTTTGGACATCTTGATTTCTTACCTCTCCTTCATAAATGGTGGGGAATTTCTCCATATACTAAAGGATCTCGAATGTATCAGCTATGTTGGAAGATTACACATGTTAAGCTACAAATTAGGCACATTCCTTTAAGAATATTTTTGTTCAAAAATAAAAAAATATTTAAACATTTAGAAGAAATAAATGAGCACATTATTTCAAACAGCTTGGATGTAGCCACGTTGGAGCAACAATAGATTTTGCAGTCATAATGGTCAAAATTGATTATAAGGGAGGAAATATATTAGAGATAGAAGTCATGGGAGCTTTGGTTAAGGGAAGGTGACTGAAATACTAAATTTTTTCATATCTTGACTCAAATTAAAAGGTTCATGAATTCCATTTTCTCAATTCAAGATAGTGAGATGGGTGTAACTCTCACTAAGGAGTATGATATTCAAAAGGAGTTAAATTATTTTCAAACCTTTTTCCTATCCCAATAAATCAATAAGCTCAACAAAATCAAGTTAGATTGGATTTATTGGAGGCGGTACCCAAATTAATTGTATAGGAGGATAATGATAAGCTAATGAAGCCTTTCACATTAGAAGAAGTAAAGAAAGTGGTTTTTTCCTTACCACTAGATAAGGAACTAGGTCCTGATGGATTCACAATGATTTTCTTCCAAAAATGGGACTTTATAGGAAATGACATTCTAATGGCCTTAGAAAAATGAAGGACATGAACATTGCTAAAATAATTCAATGTAACAAATATAGCCATAATCCCAAAGTTTAAAGATACTAAGACTTTTGTTGAATTCAGGCCTATAGCTTTGTGCAATATAATATATAAGATCTTCACAAAGGCTATTTATTTAAGGATCCACCCTTTCATTCCTAAAATAATTTCAAAAGAGAAAGGAGGTTTTGTGCTAGGTAGATAAACAAATGAGGGAGCCTTAATAGCACACGAGATATTACACTCCATCAAATCTAACAACTTGTCTTCTTTTATTATTAAATTAGACATGATGGAGGCATATGATAAGGTAGACTGGTCTTTCTTGATACAAGTGTTGCAAAATTTTGGCTTTAGTAATAAATGGAGTAAAAGGATTCTCTCATGCTTATCTAGGGTAAAATTTTTAGTGTTTATTAATGGATCTCTTGCTGGTTTTTGCAATTCATCATAGGGAGTTAGACAAGGGGATCCCCTCTCCCCCTTTTTATTTATAATACTTACAAAATATTTGAGTAAATTGATTAAAAAGGCTCATTTGCAAGACTTATGGAAAGTTATATCAATCCCTTTCACTAACATATCTGCTACACACTCATTATTTGCAGATGACACAATCTTGTTTGGTAAATATGCTATCACAGAGGCAAATCAAATAAAAGAAATACTAGATAAGTATTATTCTGCATCTGGGAAAAAAATGCTAATAAATCTAAGATTTGCAAGTTTAATACTAGAGCTGGCATAAAATGAAAGTTAATGAAACTATTGGATTTTCAAGAAGCAGAGTTGTCATGCACATACTTAGGGATACCTTTATTTACTGGTGCAAGTAAAGTTTCATATTGGAGCAAGATAATACAAAGTATAAGAGCAAAAATATTGTCTTGGAAGCACAAATGGATTTCTCTATCAGGTTGAATTCAAATGGTAAAGTTAGTATTGGTAGTGATACCAAATTAATACATGGTAGTTTTGAAAGCACCCAAATAAGTCATAGCAGAAATAGAGAAACTCATTAAAACCTTTCTGTGGAACAAAAATATTGATGAGAAAAAAAATCCAATAATCTCACTAGAAAATATGTATTCTAAAAAGCCCAAAGGTGGGGTAGGTATTCATAATATATTTTTATAAGAAACATGGCTCTTGGAGCAAAGTTAGTATAACATTTATACACAAAACTAAGTTTGAAATGGTGTCAAATAATGCAAACTAAGTATCTAGACACTGTGCTACCAAAAAGAATTTTTACCATATTAAATCCCCCTTGTGGGCTCTCTAATGTGGAATTTTTTATTAGCATGCAAAAAAGTCAAACTCCATATATATCATGGGAAGTGAATAATGGAGAAAATGCTTTTTTCTGGAAATACTCATGGAATGGTTTTCCCCCCTTACAAAGTAATTAGGAGTTACATTCAATTGAGGTAATTTTGCTAGATATATGGGGTCCTAAAGTTGAAGATTATGTTCAAGGTTTAGAGGATCTAACAAGGAAATTTTTATAGAAAGACTTGTCAAATACTCCAATATTTGACATTCAAAAATAATTATTGAATAATATGTTAAAATAGAGACTTGTTTTTAAATCAGATTTGGAGGCTAGGTTAATTTGGGCACCTTAAAAAACTTAAGGATATATAGTCAAACAAGGCTACAAAGCTCTAATCAGTAATGGCATGCAGCTCAAGCACATAGATCACACTCTTTCTATTGGAACTCTATGGTGCTATCGAAGGTAGGTAGTTTTGCTTACTTGGCCTTAAGAAATATAATTTTTACAAGTGATAGGTTGTCCAAGTTGGGACTTGCAAAAAAGTTCAAATGTGTATTATGTAAAGAATTTTTTGAAGACATAGATCATTTGTTTCTTCATTATTCTTATGCACAAGCCTGCTAGTCAATTGTAAAAGAGAAGTTTAGTTGGTTTTATCCATTGCATAAAACTATTTTAGATCTTTTCTCAAGCTAGCCTGTGCTACACAAAATTTCTTTATTTGTTTGCATTTGGTAGGTAGTCCTAGTTGTGGTCATATAGAATATATGGTGGATAAGAAACAAGTATATTTTTAGGGAAGAGGTTCCATCCATAGATTAAAAACTGTTAAAATTTGAGAAATCAATTTCATAGGTAGTAAACTCTTATGCTCAAAATCATAAATCTGTTTCTTCTATTTTTACATGGGATGAAAGAATATTAAAAAAATGGAGTTTACTTGTCTTACCATTCAAAGGAAATTTACATCAACCTTCAAAGAAATAGTTGTAGAGAAATTTAATAGTAGGGATACCTCCCTCCACAAACTTTTGTATATTAAACTTTGATGGTGCATCAAGAGGGAATCCTAGGGTTTCATGAGTAGGGATAGTTATTTGGGATTCAAGGCTTCATTGGTGGGTGATAAATCAATTCATATTCCTCATGGAACAAACAATGTTGCTAAAGCTCAAGAATTTTTGCATGGTATAAATCTAGCAACAAAGCTAAAAATCTCAAAAAATTAGATAGAGGGAGATTCTTTATTAATTGTGAATGTGTGCAAGGATATAAAAATGCAAAATTGGTAACTAAGATACATTCTTCATTAGGTTTGGTTTCTTTTGAATAATTTTGATGAAATTTAAATTTCACATATTTACAAAGACGTTAATCAGCTGGAAAATTGTATTTCTAATATGGTTGTGATCAACAATAGCTTGAGATTGAATATGATAACACATCCATCAACAGGTATCCAAGGTGGAAATGATTGTTTCTTTTGAGAGTCCACTTTTCTCTAAGTCTTAAGTTTTTTTAGGTGATGGGGGTAATAAGTCCTCATCAATATCAAATAAACATTGTTGACCCATTCTAAAATTGAAGAAATGCTGAGGGCAATTGCTTGCTGTTAAAATTTGAAGGAATGGTGGGGGAAACTATTGTATTGCTTGCATAAATTTTAAAGGAAAATACTCACAATCATTTGTGGGTAATGTGGTACCAATCAACAAGTGTATTTATGAATAGCTAACATTTTGGTTGTAGGGTATTCATTGCTTAAAGTCATCACACAACAAATTATTCAAATATTGCAAGCCAAATATTATGTGGAGTAATGGCTAGCTCCTCGTATCCCTTAAGTCTTGTGCCAATTTTGTGCAAATTTCAATCTTCTAGTTGAAGGTTTGTTTATATTAGAAAATGTAGGAGGGGATTAGGCTCTACCAAGGCTCTAGAGATGTCCCCCACAATTCCACCAGCTACCATTAGGAAGCATTCTTAGTGATT
>VDFB02323173.1:0-27379 GCA_007258455.2 Sequoia sempervirens | reverse complement strand
CTCTCTCTCTCTCTCTCTCTCTCTCTCTCTCTCCACCTCCTAATTACTCTTGGGTATATGTGTGAAAAAATCTTATATCTGATTTATAGCACCAAAATATTACATTTTAAAATGTTTTTCAAATTAGATATTAGACACGAATTGGATATCCAAAACAAATCAGATATCTGATTTGAATTGGATATTTGATTTGTATTAATTTGGCTTAGGCATTGCTATGGAGCAATGTACTGACACCCAACCCAAAAAAAAGTCAACTCAGGATTTTTGCATTTTTTGGTGAGTTCAAAATGCTACTATTTTCATGTTGCCACTTTTTGGCCTATCATGATCCTGCACATACCCAGGTCTAAATCAAGTAGTTGTTATTGCTAAGGTGGATCACTCCTTTCTTCAAAGGCCATACACTTATGATTTGGACAAGTTTTCTTTTCTTTTGAAAATTCCTATTTCATTTTTTAATAGGTTAATTATGATTTGATTAGATGGGTTATGAAAGAAGTATATTGGCATGAAATTAAATATGATATGTATTCCAATGTAAAAACTACAAAGAATGGAAACAATTCTTTCAACACATAAACTATTATGTAGTAGTGAATTAATATGAAAAAGCTTACTCTATATTAGTTAGGATACACAACTAATAAAATGATCTAAAGTGACTTATTTATCCTAGAGGAACTAAGTATATATTATACAAAGAAAACCAACAAACCCACAACTACCCCTATTTTGAAGGAGTTTAGTTTTCTCCCCTTCCTGATCTCGCTAATATTGGCTAATTATTTTAAACAGATGAAAGGTCATAACAAAACTTTATTCAACCCAGTAAATAGCTTGGTTAATGAAAATTGAAAAAAGCAACAAAACAATTGCTACATTTGGCATTTCATGTTGAATGAAGAGTGGTGAGAATAATCTACTTATAGTTTAATAAAACACTATTTTTATAAGAAGGCTTGACATTAGAAAGATAAGTGTTACTTATAGTTTAATAAAACACTATTATAGTTTTACAAACATATACTATTGTATGATTTCATGGCTTCTTAGTTAATATATGGGGAGATAGAGATAGATGGGGAGAGAAAGAGAGATAGATAGAGATATATGGAAAGAGAAAGAAATATGGAGATATATGGGAAGAGAAAATAAGAGAGGTGGAGATAGAGATTCAATGGATAGGGGGGATAGGGAGGGAGATATGGTGAGAGATAGGGAGGGCGAGATAGAGAGGGGGAGGGAGAGAAAGAGATAGAGAGAGGAGTGAGAGGGAGATAAAAAGAGAATCAAGCATTACATTGCATGGTATATAATTTTAGATGGCTATACTTTGAAGGAAATGCATATGGTAAGACAGCCCGGCCAGACAGAGGCCATGGCGGCACAGACAAAAGACAAGCAGACACAGAGACACGCCAGATACATCAACCACCCTCCCCATATCCTCAACCCATCCATCCCATCCTCATCCCCACCCCCATCCCCTCGTCCCCTCTTACCTGTATGTTTTTCATTATCTCCCTCTCTATAGTATTTCTTCCTAGATATTTATCTTTGTCTCTTAAGTGCAATGGGTAACATTGAAGAGGTCTTAAAGGAGAATTATATCATATCTTTATCAAATGGCGTGCTACCTTGAGCATAACTCCCCAAGACACAGCTATCCTTGGATTGTTTACATGAAACAACCAATCAAAATTTAGTTTCTCTCTCATATTAATATATATTACTATTATATTAAATATATATTATATTAATTATATTTTGTATTATATAAAAATATACTTATTATTAATTATTAATTATAATAATTTTATATATTTATAATTTTGTTAAATAATATAATATATAATTTTAACTTGAATAATTGTATTATTTATTGTAAAATATAGCTAATATATACTTAACTATATTGTAGAATATTAAAACCTAGCTAAATGGTGCAAAATTTTCAACTTAATTAACATATTGTAAAACCTAATGAAACTAGGTTGTAGCTCGTCAAATTGGAGAAGTGAAAGGTCAATACCAGTGCCAAGGAAGAGTTTGGAGTAGTAAAAACAAGGTCAATGCTAGAGCTGAGGAATATTTTGGAGTTAAAACAAGGTCAATACTAGCACTGATGAAGAGTTTGGAGTGAAAAAAAGGTCAATATTAGCACCGAGGAAGAGTTTGGAGGAGTGAAAACAAGGTCAATACTAGTGCCGAGGACGAGGTTGTGGGAACTTAGAGAAAATAGATGACCAAGGGGCAATGAGTACTATAAGTTTGGCACCCCCATTCTCTTTAAGCTTCAATTTTCATTCCTAGTTTCCAAAGATCTCGTACATTTGCACCCCCATTCTAGTAAAATGGTATAAGATAAGACATAAAAAAAATAGCTTAGTATTTCACATTTTTATCGACCATCCTCAGGTCTTCGAAAAACACCCATAATCTACCCACATCTTGGTTGAGTTCTAGGATTTCATCACACATAGCCTTCATCACATGAGTCTGAAGCAATTGTAGACTTAGCCCAAGTATATGTTGGGCTAAGGTAGATCTAATGAATGGAAATAGAGGCATACAATTCTTCTTTAATACCTCCACCACAAACATATGCAAGGTTTTGGTTGTTTTTATGGTAAGCAGGTTGATCTTCTAATCTACCTATGGAATTTTCATTTCCAATAAAGGGTAGCTCAAAGGACCTAGACCAACTGATGAGGATTTGAAAGACCTACACTTTGGGCTCTGCAAGACCTAGGAGGGTGATCCCTTAATGCATTTACAACCTTTGCACCATCATCATAAACAACATTAACAACAATAGATAATCTCATTTAATAGCTCAACATAAGAGGATAATACTGAATAGAATTGGTTGTTTATCAATAATATCAACTATTTGGAGCATGAGACAACTACAACAACATTTCACAGTATAAGATAGTTATTGGTTTACAATTTGTAGCAAGCTCTAGGTAAAGGAAAACAAATAATGAACCATACGAATAAGTACAACTTAGATTAGTGCCATATATCCATTGGAGTCGTCAAATTTATAAGCATCTAAGGGTTTATGACAAATTTAACACATAACATATAAGATCCTTGATAACATTGCTTTACAATCTCATCAATATGTATTCTAACCCAATACTACTTATCAAATCCTTATATAGAACATATCCACCTACAATCCCATTGAATCATTTTAATTAATTCCTTGAATTAAACCTAAAACAAGAATCATACACACCACAATAGTGAGATGAATGAAACAACCCTTGATCATTTTATTCAAAATTCAGATATGATTGTACAATGGAGAGACATGAGTTCGAATTAATCATATCAATTCATATTCTAGTACCATCATAAAACATCAAATCCCCGTGAATTCAAAACCTACTATAGAATGACTCAAAACCTAAATTTTATTTTCTCTAAAACCATCAGACTTTACAATTTACTCTAGAACTTCATCTAGAATCGACCAAAAATATCTAACTTGCTAACCCCTACTTCTGGCCTTGAAATCCTTCTTATAGAAAAAGATGGAGAAAACAAGCATCGGGCCAGAAAGCACACATGTCACCAGCCAATTGGACCACCTTGTGATATTCCAAAAGTTTGTTACAACAACAATATCTCCAGAGAATCTTCTTGTTCATCGTGCCTGCTGAGAATGGTTGATGCAGCAAAAAAATAAATCAAGAATTTCATGCCTAGACTATCACCAAAAAACAAAACTGGAATCTTTTGTAACTGCAATAGCTAATTTTTCAACCATTAGCAGCCTACTCCTTTTCACTCTTCCTTAGTTAAATATACATTTACCCATTTCTGGTACTCTTCATTAGTTTTCCAATCAAAATTGATCACCTCATTCACCTTGAAACTATAAGGTTTTTACTTAACTACCACCTAATTCATTTCTCTTTCAAAAGACTCCAAGAATGAGCTTGTGATAATGATTTTGTCCATATAGCTCACCAATAAATCATAATTTGAGTTACCCTATTTTTGAGGGTTTTGTAGTCCAAACATGATATAAAGAGGCTCTCACACTTTTTATGATTACTATAGCTTGTGTAAGAGGCCCCATGGATACTGTTGTAATTGTAGGATGCATGAATAGGGCATAGGATGAAAAATAAAGAAGGTATTGTTGATGGTCAAAACAACACAACATTAAACAAAATATTACTATTCTATTTCTCCTGAAAGAGAAAGATAATAGATGGAGATCTAACTCCCAAGGTCCTGGTAATCGGTTCTTGATTATGTTGATTTCACTTAGTGGTTGATATAACCATAATGTTCAAGGGGCCTTTGCTGGTAACAAAGAAAAAGAATGCATAACATCAAGTAGTCTATGTTTGGGGGGGTTTTAAATAAAAGAAAAAGATGAAACAAGCTTTAAATCAAAGAAACATGAATAAAATCCTTATGTATCTAGACATGTAGATCAACAATGAGTATTCATTCTACCTAACCACAACTACAACAAGATGCAATCCATAGAATAAATTATGCTACTGCATACATCCATAATGCTAATTTAGATATCATCAACGTTCACTAAAATTACTTCAAACAAATCATTCACTCATATCCAAAACACAGATCAAATGAATACCATAACAATTTAATTCACAGATAATCCAATGATATGATCTTGAATCTAGTTCCTTCTATTAACTTTCATTAAATAAGGAACAATTAAGCATAGCAAAATCACTGGTGTATAGATTGATCAAATACCATTAACCTTATCAAAATGTATCCAAATTTTGAAAATCATGACATGAAAACATATGAAAACTATAAAACAAACAAGCATTTTACTAAACTTTTCAGAGTCTCTTTCTAAAACATTGAAATCCTAGATCTAGTTTCTATCTTCTATCCTTAGGTGGCTGATCTTTTTTTCAATTAGCCGACCTTTACAAAGTAGATTCTAAAAATACATATACGGTGCCACATGCACAAAATTCTGAATTATCAATCAAGATCCACAATTCATGGAGTTGAAACTTAACGTAGAAGTGGACTCAAGAACCCCTACTTTCAAGGTTGATCACTCCATTGTACAAAAAAAGGGAAATTTGATACCCCAAGAAGGAAGTGAAACCCATAGATCGGACTCAGAGTTGAACCTATGTCAAAATCCACAAAAAGAGGAGAAGACCAGATGGAGTATGACGCAAAGAGTTAATCACTTTTGCAATGAATGCTCAAGGATGTACTTGTAATAACTAGATAATATATGTTGAAGAGCACCTAAATATGGCCCATCAACCTAGTCACATTCAAATGTGATTCTTTCAAATACTGTAGAAACCAACTTTTGCATTTCCTTTAATTTGATTAGCTCTTTTTTAGCAGCTCTTACCTCCTCCCAAATATCCATAAATTGATCTAGCAATAAACTCTCCCCATCATCTCCCTTTTGCATGATTTATTCGAATCTACTCATCCATCTCTCCCTTAGTTTATCCAATGACAGGCCTTCTTTATTGGAGGAATCTAAGTTCATCAAAATGGCTACAACCACCTCTAACTCAATCATCTATTGATTCGAGTCCTTACTCATTTCCTAGACTTCTTCTTGATGCCCATGCATAACCCTAGACTTGTATCTTATAATGTTGACAGTCTTTTTAACAAAATCTTCATTACCAAGCTCAAGAATTGAATATTCTATCAAAGTGGATTTGGGCACTTTTCTAACATCTTCAAGTCTTTTAACATATTCCTTATATTCATCATCTTGCTTGTCCAAATCCTTAGCCTATTGGTCCAGATCCTCTGCTAACTCAAGAGAAGCTTTATGAATCTTAGCACCCTCAACAAGAGCATCATCAACCTCCTGGTTGAGATTTTCCAATCACTTTTCCATCATCCCCACCTTTCTTTTCATTTGAATCAAATCATCTGCCTCCCTCTTTGTTAACAAAACTGGGGATTCAGGAGGAGCAACCTGTTGAGAAATGGGACTGGAAACATCTTTCAAGAAACCATGGAGCTGATCCAATTGAGCCTTAAGCTCATCCTTCCTTTGCTTATCCTTGATCATCTAGGTTTTGGTTGAAGAGGCCACAATATCAATCAAACTCATTTGTTGATTTCTTGTAGGCTTTCCCAAATTTACTGCCCCCAATTGATAATCAGTGATTTGCATGTCATCACAACTCTTCTCCATTACAGGTATGGCACATTCAACAATGATCTCTCCAACATCAGTGAGCCTAGTGGAGTGAAGAACCTGGGCCTTCTTCTTATGTTTCTCTTTCCCAATTTCTTTCATCATTTCTTCCCAATTCGGTGGTTGTGGTTGAACAACTTGTTTTCTCTCTAAGTCTAGTTTTAGCCAAGTAGGAGCAATAGGAGTAGTGGTTGTCTGGGCTGAAGAGGAAGCAATAGTAGTGGAAGACAAAGGTTGCAAAAATGTAAGCTTTGGTTGAGAATCAACCTCCTACACATTTTTTTGATAACTTTTCTCCCTTTCCTGCACTAACTTTTCTGCTTCCTCTTTATCCTTTTGATCTTGCAACCTCTTAGCCTCTAGCTCTTTCTTCAAACATTCCTCTTCCTCTTTCCTATTTTCTAGTATTTCATCTCACTACTTTTTCAAATCTTCAACATAGTCCCATGCCTCCTTGGACTTCTTTGCATGTTCAGTAGTCTTAGTAGCCTCTCTTTCCCTTTTCAAGCATTCTTTCTCTTCCCTTTTTCTATAGGCCTCTGCTTGTTCCTTGAGTTTAGCTTCAATAGCTTCTTTTTATCTTCTTTGTTGATCCTTTTCCTCTTCAAGATCATGAATTTTATTTTACATTATCAACCTATCCCTTTCTTATTTAATCTTGAGCTCTTGCTCCTTTTGTTGTTGATGTTGAGCTAACTCATCAGTCTTCACCTTATCTTCTAACTCCTTCTGCTTGACTGCCAATTCAGATTGTGCATTGGCCTCCTCTTCCTATTGCTTAGCTAATGCCTCAGCTTGTGCCTTAGCATCAACTTCCCTTTTGGCATCCTCAAAGAGTTTCCATTGATCTTCTTTAGTCAATATGTGCTCAGTCCCTGCATCATCTATCATATCCAAAGATGTCAAAGTAGGATGCTCTTTATCAGATGTAGTCTTTTCTGAATCTGTTTCAATATTATGTATCTCAATCTGATCCTCCATTTTTTTTAAAACCTTTGCTTCATCATTGAGAGATCCCTTTGGTAATTCTTGGCCTAATTCTTGTGCCTCAGAGGGCTTAGTAGATGCCTCCCCTATAGTAGATGCAGAAACACCCACCTCCATAGTTTTTTCATCTTCATGTACCTCTGGAAGGTCTTGAGGAACCACCTCCTCTTCTTATGCACTAGAAGGCATAAAATATAAAGGCTCCTTAGGTGCCATCCTTCTTTTTTCCCTCTTATATCCTTGGGTGGTACCTGCAACCTTCCTCTTCTTAGATGATGTAGCCTCGATCTGATTAGCTCTCAAACTCACCCATTGAATACTCCTATCGAGCACTGGTCTTGCAATCTGCATTATGTCAATTGTCTCATCCACATTCCAATCTATTGGATCAAGATCCTTAGTTCCAATATGGTTTGCATCATACCTAGGATCCAAAACCATCCCATCATCGGATAATGTGTTGGGAATGTCTTCTTTTATCCCAAGCTCAGTCATGAGTGGGATAGGCATCCTTCCATAATTCCTCCTCCTAAGATCATATTCATCTTCTAAGTCCCAAAAATCCTCCAACAGATTAAAGTGCTTCTCAAAGACACTGGGGAGGAAAGGCTTCATCTTGTGTTTGGGCTCAGCATTTCTTGGTAGTGTAAAAGCCCAAATTCAAATAAAATAATTCATCACAAATAGTCTTAGCTACCTGAATGTGTGGACAACAAAAGGCCCCCAGCTGCATTGGAAATTTATGGCAACTTGTCTTGTGTTTTTTTTCTAAACTAGAGATTCATAGCCAAGGCTTGATAAATAAACTCCATTAGGATGATTCTATCACCACAACACCTAGGTAGAAAATGGGGATGACCATCAAAGCCTACTAACCTGAAATAGGTGAATGTGGGGTACTGGATAAACTAATGTCCCCATTCATTCACAAAATCCATTGCCTCCCTACTAAGTCTATACCCAACATCACCATTAAGCTTGTTAATTATGACATAAACAAAGGCATCATTAACCCTTCTATAATGTTGCTCTGATGCCTACAAGGTGAGTTGGTTATAATACTCCCACACCTTCTTATGTCCTTGGGTTTCCCCCAATATACCTATTGTTTGAAATCCAGGAAAAATCCCCACTCAGGCAGCTGCATAAACTACATAGGAAGTCATAAAGAAATGCTTGCTTTCTCTCACCTTTATCATCTGATTGTGAATTGTGTCTAATACTATCATAGACTAGTAAAATTGTTTCCTCCCATATAAAATAGTTTGTATGAAAGGAAACATCCATTCTTTAAATAGCGAAGCATCCCTTTTACCAAACACCCTAGAGAGGAACATGATTATATCTCCAATTTCTTTACTAAAGTCCACCCTCTTAGGCTAGTCTAGGAGCTTGATCAGAGACTTCTTCTCTACCCTCATCCAAGTCTTATTCATATGAAATCTATTCCTCTCCTTGTTATCACTATAAAGCTTTAAATCCTCTGCTTCATTCACTTGCTTAGGATTCTTAGGATTAGTTATATGAAACATGAGCTTGATCATTTGAGGCATGAAGTCAATAATGACAGTACCCTTCACATCCACACACTACTTAGTAGTAGGGTTATATGCTCCAGCTGCTACAAGAATCAACTCCAAACATTTGATAGACAGGGGGAAGAGTGCCACATGTGTCAACCCGTATTGACCAATCCTTTTTTTCTTTCCTGTGATCTATTCTTTAGTGAATGTATCCTCATGCAACTCTTCATAATTGAAAGGACCCAAATTGGTCTTAGTAATATCAGTCCATTTGGAGTCAAGTTTGCTAGCTGTGAGGACGGCCTCCCTATGCTTACATCTCAAGGTATATGGGAGTTGTTCCACTTTGATCTTCTTTGGCCTAACTCCTTGCCATGAAGTTTCACTTGGCTAGCTCCTTTGAGAGGCCTCATCTGATGCTCCCGACATCTCTTAATACTTGCAGCAATTTTCTTTATTAGATGAAAAAAACATCTAAGTTAGTCAATCATATAATTATTGCTCCATCCTCCTAAGATAAAATTTGGTAAAAATATGCCTTCATTAGAGGCAAAACCATAAAAGTATCAGGCATAAACAATATTTCTTATCATGAGGAAGGTTTAGGATCGAGACTGGATACAAAACAAAATAGTGTAAGAGGCATAACCAGAACGGGGACAAAACCAAAACATAGTCGGAGGTGGGATGGGAACGAGAATTGGACCAGAGACAAAGTCAGAAGTGGGACCAGAATAGGAACCAAACTAGAACCAAAAGTTAGTTACCAAGTTCAACTTCCCCTCTGGACCCAGTTCAGACCAAGAGTAAAGACCTAGTGACATCATAATAAAAAAATGGGAGCAGATCAATTCCAGCAAACATAGAGTATTTAAAAAAAGGTGATCACATGGACCCCAAACCCTAGGTCATATGGGTGCCAACAGAAACTAGAAATAGCACAGCTTAACACTCCAACAATTTCTCCATACAAAATTCATTAAAACCATGAACATGTTATATTCTAAAACCCTCATTTGCTCGATACCGTATTTGCAAAAACTATGGCACAATGAGAAACTCGTACGAACAACCCAAAACACACGTGATAAAACCAAAGCAGGGTCTCAAAATGAAATTCATTACCCAAGCAAGGAAACCCCTTCAAAATCAAAGCCCTAGTAAAAACTAGAGCATGAAAAAATGGACCTATCATGAAAGTGACATCAGAACAAACAACAAAGCAAAAAAAATGACAAACGAAAACATAAACCCAACAAAACAGAATGGAACAAAAAAGAAAGAACCAAGAAAACAAAACAAAAACAATAGAAACAAACACCAACCAAGTGAAAAAATTCACAGAATAAAACCTCCTATGAATACGCAAAAATGACACAAGTGAAAGAACAAACAGGAGAAAGAAAAAAAAAAACCTACCTCAAAACGCTCCCTAGGATTGACCAGAAATTCACCAAGATTCGCTCCACAATTCGCCCCCGCAATCAAATCAATTCTCTCGAGACTTTCCTAGTCATAATTTTCTTAAACACTTCGCATAATAATAACAATGAAGCAATTTAAGCATAATTAAACCTTTAATCAATAATTCACGTGTGCCAACAGGCTGCATTTAATGCCATAAATGTGGTAGATTAGGGATAGAGCCAATGACATGATCAGATAGTTAAGTCAAGTCAATGGAACATCAAAAGGTAAGGTGGACGTGGAGCTAGGTCGGAAACAAGACAAAGAAACTATACAAAGTTCCCTATTTCATTTCGAAACCCAGATCCAGCCCTGACAAAAGAGACTGACCAAAAATAACAAACGGAGACGGGGGGCAGAGACAAAACCAAGATGGAACTTTAACAAAGTTCAAAGTTCCATTCTAGTTCCGGATTTGGTCCTAACCAAAGGGAAAAGAACAACACAAAAACAAGGGAAGTAGGACCGAAGCAAACATCGAACCCGGCCCAAAAAACAAATAAAGTGAGAAAGAAAAGAGAGCGGAAGCAGAGTCAGGATGGGAACAAAAAATGGAAACTTGAAAACTTCCCATGTGAGTTCCAATCTCAATTCCGATCCCGCACGAACAAAAAAACAAAACACAAGGAAATGAACAAAAAATAGAAGGATGGAACAACCCAAGTGTTAGTCAAAACAACCAACCAAACAAAGGAGAAAGAAAAGAAGAAGGCAGAGTTGGAGTCAGAACCATATCCGAACTAGAAACCTTGAAATAGTTCCATGTCTAGATTTGGTTTCGGACCCAACTCTAGCAGAACAAAAGACAAACTTAGGAGAAAAAAAAAAGAGCTCCTAAGACCGAACCAGACAACCAAAGATGACAAAAAAGAAAAGAAAAAAGGGGGACCCATTTTGTTCCAAAATAAAACTAAAAATGGGGTGGTTATGCAAGGCATAACAAATGGCGACTCGGCTGGAAAAAATGGTTTACCCATTTTTAAGATATTGAAGAATTCAATCACCCAAAACTTATAATTCATGAGACATGTTAACTTAAGTGTGATCAGAATATTTAAGTAAAGTTGAGCTGGAATCTTAGATGTAGAACCAACATAAACTATTGCTTGAATCTGAGTGTGTGCATGCTTATGGTGCATCCTTCTTTATTTGAGCTTTCTCCACACCTAAACAAATATATCTATGATCCAAGCTACATGGGTTGAGTCCTTCAATTGTCATGCAATGAAATCCTAGGTATTGCTCTGCTGCCAGTCAGGCATCCATAGCCCCAATGAAGATACCTCTAGTTCTCTCAAAGCATTTCTCTACTACCAGTTAGGTGCCCATAGCCCTGATAGAGATACTTGAATTACCCATTTAGTATTGATTTTTCCTTTATTGTAGTGCTTCGGTTTTTTATAACTCTTTTACAGGCCTTACTTGTGAAAATTATTTTCAAAAACCTCCTCAATACAAAGACTTTAATAGTCTGAGATGTGGGTTGAGAACTATAGTGGATCCCATGATAGTTTTGGGGAAACAAATTTTTCACTTGAATCAAAGATATAATCACCTTGAGATGAATAGGCACTTTATAGTCAGATGTTTTATCTATTTTGTGATAGATTTCAATGATAGTTTAGGAGGTTATCTACAATATACCTTACTCCTAATAACCTTTAGACTCATGCTAAAATGACCATAAGGCATGAGCTTTAGAACAAAATATTTCGACACATATGCCCAAAAATGATTAAACCAATTTCTCTCCTAGTGCCCACAACATTCTTTGAATAAAAACCCCAATGTTTTAAGATGAAAAGAAAAGAGAATCCCCAAAGAAGACAAAAATAGACACAAAACAAAAAAGGAAACATAAAGAAAGAAAGAAACAACAAACAAACAACAAAAAGGAAGCAAAGAGCCATTAATTACACAAAATACATATATACAACCATGTCATGCCTAAAAATTTTCACTAGAAAATGCAACATTTTTTTTTTTTTTAAAGTTGACAATATAACTTTATACATTAATTCATTCTTCAAGATCGTGATAACATTATTCATTAACAATAATTCAATAGTGATAATAATGATATTTAATTAAATACATTACATATGTTATTTTTAATATTAAAATGATAAGCCAATAGTAGGCTTACTATTTAGCTATCATAATACAATTATTTTCAAATCTCAATTTAACATTAATACATTTTTATTTATTTTTAGTTAACTAAGATAATAACAATAACTTTATTTATTTATAAAATAATATTATTGAAATAATGTGTACCATTAATTATATCCCAATACTATACTGCCCTTTTAGTATTTATAATTTACCGATTTTACCATTACTATTATTATTAATTCTTTTTATAATAATACTATTAGTTTACTTGAAAACCAAATATTCCTTAATACCAAGAGATATTAGTGTCACCTTTTATTACTCCATACCAATATTATTATTATACTAGAGTAAAACCAACATATAACTCTTAAAACCATATTGTCCTTTAAATCAACAATTTGATCATTGGTAATATTATTAATTATCTCATATAAACATTATAACTAACTCGATAAGCTTATAATGATGATCATGATTAACCTAAGTTTACAATATTTAATCATTACCATTTAATCTTAAATAACAATTTAAGCCATTTAATCATTAACAGTATCAAGGGAATAGATTCACTTCTAACAACAATTTTACTTATTATTATTTTTAATCTCACTTTACCTTACTAAAATTACTTCCATCTAAATAAAAAAAAGAATAATATAAATAACTAACCCGTGGATAATTATATTAATAGTTACTCCAAAATTACCCCTTTTTCTTAATTGTTTAATCTCAATTTACCTTACTAAAATTATTTTCATCTAAATATAAATAATAACATCAAATAAATAACTAATCGTGAATAATGATGTTCACATATACTCTCAGAATAATCTTTCTATAATAACAATAGTATTTACTCTCCTATTACAAAAGTAATTTTATTACTACAAAATCAACCACAATAATAACATTATTTAGGATTTCTTTTGGTATAATTTAGTTATTGTGATAAATATACCATTGGCATAAGAACTCTTTAATACAAATATTACTTATTTTCGTTTATTGCATTACTATTATTATTATTTGAATTATGGTTAAACCTAACAACAATGTTATTACCCAAGATTAATCAATAATGTTACAGTTATAATTTTTATCACCATTTAACCAATACAACAATTATTCAACTATCATTACACAATACTATTGTTTCTATTATTTTATAATAAGAATAACGCTATTTATATTCAATTGCCAATAATAATATTTACAATATCGTAGATATTATTATTATGTTATTTGGCAATGCAAACTGCTTTCCACATCCCACAGCAAAATAAAATAACATAATTTTGTCTGTTCACGAATCAACTCATTTAAACAGTTTACGAATTGCAAATTTAATCTTCTATTTTTATTTAAATGAATGAAGGTAATAAGAAGAACCTACCATAATAAATTATGTGAGATCTTATCAGGCATTTACTATTTACTACAGTGAATATGGGGAAGAACTATTTTTAAAGATTTAGCTTTGGAACAAATAGCTGCCCATACTTCTGTAACATTTGGCAAGGATTAGTGTGACTACATTAATTGCAATACCAATGATAGCAGCCTCAATTGCCAAGGTTTTTTTTTTGCGTCAAAAGTATAAAGGGGGTGTGTAGTGATTTACTTATTTTTATTTACTATTTATTTAATTTTACTTTATTTTTTTTACTAATGGGCGAAACATTTATGCAAGCCAGAAATAACGGTAGCCTTAACTCACTCATGAATAAAAATATGGTTACAAATACAAATAACGGACCGATATTACCTAAATATTTAAATTTGCATTACATTATTCTATCAATCGTTGTTGTTATTAAACTACTTCAACTCTAACATTCACACCCTTATATTCACTATGACGTATTAACCATAACATTACCCTGACTAATTGAATTCTTACCTTGCAAAACTAATTAGTTCCAGCATCAATAACATTATCCCATAAATTACCATTAATAATAATATTGCTACTATTTTGAATATGAACATTTTAAAATATTGGAATTCCAAGATTATCGATAATAGACAATCATTCAGAAATTTAAAATGCTGAATCTTATGAACATTATAAGAATACATATATATTTAACTGGCACCAATTTGGCAGCCATAATTAGAAACTTTCCATACAAATAGACACACAAAAATAGTTATAATTAACATTGCAATTATTGATCAGAATTTTGTTACTAATTCACTTAATTCAATAGTGCATCCTTTACAACTTACATGCTAATTAATCACCATTTTCCTGTAAAAATAAGATAAAATTATTATCCGTTTTTAATCTATGTGATCAAAGGAATCATTACTTATTCAATATTAACCATTTTATCAAATAAGCAACAGCAACGCCATTAACAGAGGCTGCACCAATCTCAATTATGTACTAATATGGTCAAGCCTTGTTGCAACGCTCATGCCAAAGTTTAAGATCGAACTTCGTGCAACAGGAACTTCTACAGTTGGGCCAAAGGAAAATATTACTCTTGCAGTTTTCACACCCTAAAGTCACGTCCAGCCAAACTAACATTCTACAAGTATATTTACCAACATGCTGACTAAAAGATGAGACTGCTAATAAATGTGAACCTAACCACCAGCTACTGAGTCGATTTTAGACTTAAGTCGTACTGGCATTTAAAATGGTATGGGCCATTATTCTGAGAGAAAAATGTCAAGATCATACCCGATGCCCAAGATAAACCAACGGACTAATGGATGGCCATTAATGATAGCACTTGCCTCACATAAAAGCTTTTCCCACCGAACACCTGACAACAACTTGATCTTACAATTAAACCAATTATCTTGCCTCGAGCTTAGAATCGAATAGCTAAGGAAAAAGATACGGGATAAACTTCACAACTACTTTTGGATAGCATGGCTAATATATGGAAGTGATATTTATGATATCCTTTCTTTCATTTTCTGCAAAGATAATAGCATGACACGACTGCAATTTCCTAAGGTAAGTTACCTACGACGGTTTCAGTGTTTTTCTTTTGTTTCTTCTTTTTTTTTTTCAATTCATTGTTGGTTTAAAAGCTGCTTAGCTGATTAGATGGCGTCTCTGTTTTTTTTGTTTGCTTGCAGGGTGCATTAGGCTGAGGAAAATGGGTTGAATTCTCATTGTGGAAGCCATGACCTGCCCCATTAAAACCAACATCTCTATTGCAAACTATTGTTTGGAAGGGCATGGCCAAGTCCTCCAAAAAGAGAGTGTTGGCAATTGGGCTTGGCCTAGCCTACCGTCCTCATTGCTGGAACTTAAATTTTCTGAATGTTTATATTTAATCTAACTTCATTCCTTTATTTGATGCATAGGTCAAGCCTACACCATACATGGAAATCTAAACAAAGTTCAGTAGGAGTGCGTGCATATGGATACAAAACCCACAACCAAAGAGATAAATTACTACTACTCGATTTGAGAGGCAGAAGTGCTAGAGGGTTGGTGCCAAGCTAAACGCTGAGCCCAATGACCTGGGTTGAGACTTTGGTTTGCAAGTGTTATACTTAGCTTATTATTATTATTATTATTTTCCCTGAAGACTTCATATAGTACAATTTTACAGAAAAAAGAGAAGGGACAACACAACACTAATGAAAGAGTTACATTTTCAGATAGTGACCTATCGAAGGAAACCTACGAGCCATACAGGGCCGAATTAATGTATGGAACCCTAAATCCATATATATGTACTGAAATTTTTTTATTTTATTTTATTATTATACTAATTTGAAGTTCCCTCTTTTCTTTCCATTAACAATTCATATTTGAATTCATAATCTCTTTCTGTTGTAAGATATATACCAGTACTTTGTTCTTTCTTTAAAAAAAATAAAATAAATAAAATAAAACAAAAACTCTTAACACAACAGAAATAATCACTACTGTATTGAAATAACAAAACAACCATCTTTCTTACTACTACACAATCATAGTATTATCACTGTATATATGCTTAGCACAGTCTTTCATACAATCCCATAGAATACTTCCACTTTTATTTGCAACATGATACAAATGTGATATATATAAGCTTCCAATTATTACAAAAAAAGGGAAATATTTAAAACTACAATGTTTAGCACACAACTGAATAATGACTTGCTCTCCACCCTACCGTAATGGCATCATGGAGCCTCGTGGGCTCTAGCTATACCCCCTAGCAAGAATCTAATAACTCCAAGGTGATGAATGGAGTCATCTCAAATTTACAAAGAGGGATAAAATACCATAACAACAAAATTGCATGTCCATGTCCCTCCACTCACCATATTCAACAATGATTCATATTACATGCTCACATCCTACAACAATGAAACAAGGAAGGGTGAAAGTAGAACTTATCTTTCTTTCTTTTCTTTCTTTAGGAAAGGGCTGAAATTATTTTTCCTTCTTTCCACTCCAATCTAGCCATCTTGAGCTCTATCTTCACAAGGAGATGGTCTCCTCTCCTTTTCTCCTTCTTTTTACCCTCTCCACTCAAGTTCCCCAAAAGGAGAAGTGGGTAACACCCTACTCATTCTTCCTCCCCCACTATATAGCAGTTTCAACATGCAACCCTTTTGGATGGGGAGGTGTGGAGTGTACCTCCCTTCTTCAATGAGATTCTTTCTTCATTAAAGAGGTATCATGCACTTGGACAACCCCAAATCTTTTCACCTTCCATCCTCTCCTCAAAATTCGTCACTCTTCATTATGGGGACTTTTCAAGAGTCAAATCATGTCCTTGGGACCCTATTGCATGCCCACTTGACCCCTACCACTAAGGTATAGACCCTAGGGGGTTTATTTTTGTATCTCAACCAAGTAATTTGACCAACAACCCTCTTTAAAGACCCACTTAAAGATCTATCCGAGTTTCACACTTGGGTAAGGGTTCCTAACCCCTAACCCACATAATTAAATATTCTTATAACCAAAATAAATTATACCTTTAATATCAACCTTCGCCTCTTAATCTATCAACATATTAACTTTATATCCTCAAGAAGATGTCTTTTGATTTGCTCTCAATGGTCCTCCCTTCTCATGCTAACATTGTTGCCTTCCTGCACATTACTAACACGTTCATAAGTAACATTGCATATCACATTAATCTATTAGCTGAATATTCTAAACTTTAACCATATAATAATCCATTTAAATCTCAATATGTATTCCATAGTATACTAGTGTATACCACCTTCATGGTAGTGACAATAGAACATAATGTCAAAATGAAATTACAAGGATTTTTCCAAAAGATCACCTTATTTATCATCCACAATATATCTAATCATTATTTTAAGAAAATCATATCACAAATTAGGTTTAGCATTAATCACATGTGAAACGGGGTCTTACATCCCCCTCCCCTTAGCTTAGACTTCCTCCTGGAAGTCATTAAGGTCAGGAAAATAAATCTCAATATAGCAATGCACATAAATATATTAGAATATGAACTACTATACTTTCTTGATGAAGAAATGATAGCATTGAACCATTAAGCACACATTAAATTAATCCCTTTCATGAATCAAACATCTAAATGCTCAGAACAAAATTTTCCACCATAGAACATTTATTCAAAATATAGTCACATTATAACAAATGTTAGTAGCCATCCATGTAGTTAATATTTTTGAAATCAACATATATCCAAATTTTTAACATCCTTGGATACCCTTCAAGGTTTTCTTTTGCATCATAAACATCACTCATGATGTTAGAAAATATTTTTGTCCTAATATCAATTCATGTCTCAAAAATAGTAGTCTCAATTTTATGTCACTTTCTTTCTCGCGTAATAGTCAAGTACTTTCACATGTCATTTATTTGAAAATTTACGCATACGTCACAACAATTATACATAACTCACATCACAAGGCTCAATGGGGTTTACAAGGATGGATATACTTGGATACCACTTGAGGCCCTTCTCTAAGGTATCCTCCAATAGATAAGAATAATCATAGAATGAGGGGAAGAATGGATTAATGACCGTCCCATACCAGTCCCATTCACAACCCCTTTTCAACAATAATTCCCCAGTGCATCTACTCCCCTATATGACCTGCCAGGGAACCCCCCTGGGATATGGCAGTTTACATATGTCACATTACACCATGTTTACCAGGAGTTAGAAAAACATTAAGAAAGCCTCAAGTCAAGAAATCATAAGATCATAAACCAATGTTTCAATAAAACATAAAATTATAACGTCAAGAGAAAACCAAATAAAGATCAATTGTAGCTACATTTCAAATTCCAATCTTAATTCAAAAATGAAATTAAATAAGTCCTTGAGGCAATTTGGACTATAACAACCTTCAAATGGCTAAATAGCCTAATAAAATAAATGCAAAATTCCACACTGCTGGTGCATAATAAAATAAAACATCAATCAAGAATTACCAATAATTCATATTCCAACAATAAAACTGCACATTACGAGCACCATGTGACTTGATAAGCCACCTAAGGGGAGGAGGGGAATGGTGGTTCTCTAACCACATAAGTATAATAGCATGCAATAACTGGTGGTCCCTGACCACAAAAATATGAATAACTGGTGGTCCCTGACCACAAAATCTGCATCATTGGTGGTCCCTGACCACATAAATATAAGTAACGGGTGGTCCATAAAATTCCATCCTTTACCCATGGGTTATAAACATCAGAGAATAGGTTTGCACTATGAACCAACAAGTGTGGCTCTCATATGTGAGGGAGTAGGCGACAATCAACGTCTATGGGAGGATTACAATGACTCTACATAGATCCTTTGTCAGGATTAGGGACAATGCCCTGAGCTCATAATTTCCCGATGGGAGAACATGTGCCTCTCAACCCCTATTCACACTAGCTAGCATCGCACTCCCATAAGGGGGGAACCAAACACTAGGGGTACACATTTAACATAGAAATAAAACTAACACAAAGGAATACATAACATTTCATTTAATAGACACACTTATACACATAACACATTTATTTGAACTCACAACTAGCTAGCTTACATAAAGGCCATCACAAAGGGTACATATAGGGGATCATACTAGATGTCCACCACCCTTATCCCAAGTCAAATACCATGTATCTCATACTTGGGACACAACACATTTACTGGTTTTCACTTCACATGTCATAACATAATACACTTTGTGAAATTCACCATATTGTAGAATAAAATCAATTCACTTACATACACTTATTTTTCTTTAAATAATATTCACTTTGCTTCTTAATTTTGTACATATCTACTCACTTTGCATAGGTAAAAGGAATCACTAGTTGATGCACAAATGTAGCTTATGTATATTACTCCATTTTCCTAGAATTTACCAATACATGGTACACCACACTTCCCATCTTACTAAGTGTTTGACATCACATATATGATCAAGATCGGTTTTCTATATTTATCCATACCATTATTCTTCTTTCATTCAACTATGTTTGTTATGTTCATTAACATATCAATATGGTAATTCCACTATATTTTTCACAACCTGTAAAGGAAGATTTCTCACTTAATAGGGAAAGTAGTCAACTATTTTCATTTGAAACATGGAAATATATGAGAAAAGAAAACACACTTGATGCATAAAACACATAATAACTCGTGGAATAGTAATTCTCACAACCCATTAATATCTTTTACAATTCTTGCATTTCGCTATCTAAATCTAAACTATTTACTCACATGTTGTAATCATCATTGTTACAATCACAATTCTATTTAACCTCAGAAAAATGCATAATGAGTAGAAGTCTTGAAATTTCTATCTACCTTTAAGATTTCTCCTTTGCATTCAAGTGTAATTAATTTTACCTCAAAGAGTAAATATGGTCAATGGTAGAAAATGCACATTAGTTGAAAGTTTTACAAGTCTACTTTAGTGTCTCTTATCTATATAGTTTAACTTTTTGCACTGTGAATCACACATAATTCATTACTCAATTTATAGATCTTCATACAATTGATTATTCAATCCATGCAGCATGTATACAACCTTCAAGGTCAACACCTAATTGATTTCATTATTACTTCCTTTATGACAAGTTTCCTTTCTTATTTTTGTACCAATAAGTCTTTAGTTCTTAGCTATGTATAAGGAAGTAGTTATGGTGTGTGCCCTAAGTAATGTTGTCACTCCAATTGCATATTTGACAAGGTATCTTTCCCAAGGTTTTAGACTCAATTACTAGAAGGAAATTATTTTCACATTACCTAAATCAATTTCCACCAATCTTGTCATAGTTGTAACTTTCAACACATTCTCACCTTTGACTCGACTCCTAGAAATCATCTTGCTTTGTTAAATATTTAATCTTTAAATAATAGAGCACAAGGGTTTGTTAGCTTATAGTTCTATCATGTTTACTAGGCCATCATTTACTTAGACGTGTGCTTAAATAACTTTAAAGTTTCACCATTTAAGTCAAGGTGAATATTTTGATTTTGACCACTTTTATAAATTGGACTTACTATATAATGCAAGATTTTGACTATTATTTGATGACATCATCCATGAAATCATTACCTATCACACCCAAAATGAATGATTTGTTGCTTCATGAAATCAACCCTTATACACTTATATGTAAATCAAGATCTTTGGTTAATAGGTTAAGGCCTAGGAAAAATCATGCCCTAAGGCATACAAGATAAAATTTCATACATGTATTAATACCAATTTATGAGTTCAAGCCCTTAAATTTATGTCTAACAACCTTCACCTTAAGGGTTCAGTTTCAAATTTTTATTATTTTTTTAACAAGATTTTAAATCTCGCTATACAGGTACTTAAATTACACATAACACCCAGTTCAAGGGTGTTATATTTAATCAATTTAAGATTTTATAAATTTAAACTTATTTAATTGCAACCCTCAACACACTTAATCATTTTCGAGGTTCATAAACTTTTTGATGAGTTACATGATTCCAAATATAATTATGATGTTCTATCCTTTCTTCACACTAAAGTTTCTAAAAAATATATGTTGCACTTCAAATGCCCATAACTTTTGGAAATTACCTTATTATTTTATTGAAAAATTATGGCCTTAAAATTCAACAAACTAATATTTACTTAATGATACACCTCAGTATGTCCTATTACTCTAGTCCAGCATTTATAACAAGGACTATGCCTCATAACTCAATTATTCCCCATTTAAGGTTGTAAGGAAATTTGATAACAACAAGCTAGATTAATGTCGTAACCCTAGTTAATTTGTTTAATATGGGATCTAGGGATTCACCTTATTAAGCCACCATGTTTAGTCTTGAGTTTCTTTTAAAAATTGAATCCCTTAATTAGTTGCTTGCTTGACCCATCTATAATAGTCACTTCTTGATCATTTAGAACTTTACAACCTTATTTAGGTCATATGTTTAAACTAAGTTCTCATGTATCACACCATGCGATCCCTTTAGATTTAACATTTTATTCTAACTAGCACAAGGTGTTTTGCGTACACACAATACGTAATGCCTAATTTATTCCCAGAGCTCCCTAGAGTTGCAACCTAGGGCTCTGATACCAAGTGTCATGCCTAAAAATTTTCACTAGAAAATGCAACATTTTTTTTTTTTAAAGTTGACAATATAACTTTATACATTAATTCATTCTCCAAGATCGTGATAACATTATTCATTAACAATAATTCAATAGTGATAATAATGATATTTAATCAAATACATTACATATGTTATTTTTAATATTAAAATGATAAGCCAATAGTAGGCTTACTATTTAGCTATCATAATACAATTATTCTCAAATCTCAATTTAACATTAATACATTTTTATTTATTTTTAGTTAACTAAGATAATAACAATAACTTTATTTATTTATAAAATAATATTATTGAAATAATGTGTACCATTAATTATATCCCAACACTATATTGCCCTTTTAGTATTTATAATTTACCGATTTTACCATTACTATTATTATTAATTCTTTTTATAATAATACTATTAGTTTACTTGAAAACCAAATATTCCTTAATACCAAGAGATATTAGTGTCACCTTTTATTACTCCATACCAATATTATTATTATACTAGAGTAAAACCAACATATAACTCTTAAAACCATATTGTCCTTTAAATCAACAATTTGATCATTGGTAATATTATTAATTATCTCATATAAACATTATAACTAACTCAATAAGCTTATAATGATGATCATGATTAACCTAAGTTTACAATATTTAATCATTACCATTTAATCTTAAATAACAATTTAAGCCATTTAATCATTAACAGTATCAAGGGAATAGATTCACTTCTAACAACAATTTTACTTATTATTATTTTTAATCTCACTTTACCTTACTAAAATTACTTCCATCTAAATAAAAAAAAGAATAATATAAATAACTAACCCGTGGATAATTATATTAATAGTTACTCCCAAATTACCCCTTTTTCTTAATTGTTTAATCTCAATTTACCTTACTAAAATTATTTTCATCTAAATATAAATAATAACATCAAATAAATAACTAATCGTGAATAATGATGTTCACATATACTCTCAGAATAATCTTTCTATAATAACAATAGTATTTACTCTCCTATTACAAAAGTAATTTTATTACTACAAAATCAACCACAATAATAACATTATTTAGGATTTCTTTTGGTATAATTTAGTTATTGTGATAAATATACCATTGGCATAAGAACTCTTTAATACAAATATTACTTATTTTCGTTTATTGCATTACTATTATTATTATTTGAATTACGGTTAAACCTAACAACAATGTTATTACCCAAGATTAATCAATAATGTTACAGTTATAATTTTTATCACCATTTAACCAATACAACAATTATTCAACTATCATTATGCAATACTATTGTTTCTATTATTTTATAATAAGAATAACGCTATTTATATTCAATTGCCAATAATAATATTTACAATATCGTAGATATTATTATTATGTTATTTGGCAATGCAAACTGCTTTCCACATCCCACAGCAAAATAAAATAACATAATTTTGTCTGTTCACGAATCAACTCATTTAAACAGTTTACGAATTGCAAATTTAATCTTCTATTTTTATTTAAATGAATGAAGGTAATAAGAAGAACCTCCCATAATAAATTATGTGAGATCTTATCAGGCATTTACTATTTACTACAGTGAATATGGGGAAGAACTATTTTTAAAAATTTAGCTTTGGAACAAATAGCTGCCCATACTTCTGTAACATTTGGCAAGGATTAGTGTGACTACATTAATTGCAATACCAATGATAGCAGCCTCAATTGCCAAGGTTTTTTTTTTGCGTCAAAAGTATAAAGGGGGTGTGTAGTGATTTACTTATTTTTATTTATTATTTATTTAATTTTACTTTATTTTTTTTACTATTGGGCGAAACATTTATGCAAGCCAGAAATAACGGCAGCCTTAACTCACTCATGAATAAAAATATGGTTACAAATACAAATAACGGACCGATATTACCTAAATATTTAAATTTGCATTACATTATTCTATCAATCGTTGCTGTTATTAAACTACTTCAACTCTAACATTCACACCCTTATATTCACTATGACGTATTAACCATAACATTACCCTGACTAATTGAATTCTTACCTTGCAAAACTAATTAGTTCTAGCATCAATAACATTATCCCATAAATTACCATTAATAATAATATTGCTACTATTTTGAATATGAACATTTTAAAATATTGGAATTCCAAGATTATCGATAATAGACAATCATTCAGAAATTTAAAATGCTGAATCTTATGAACATTATAAGAATACATATATATTTAACTGGCACCAATTTGGCAGCCATAATTAGAAACTTTCCATACAAATAGACACACAAAAACAGTTATAATTAACATTGCAATTATTGATCAGAATTTTGTTACTAATTCACTTAATTCAATAGTGCATCCTTTACAACTTACATGCTAATTAATCACCATTTTCCTGTAAAAATAAGATAAAATTATTATCCGTTTTTAATCTGTGTGATCAAAGGAATCATTACTTATTCAATATTAACCATTTTATTAAATAAGCAACAGCAACGCCATTAACAGAGGCTGCACCAATCTCAATTATGTACTAATATGGTCAAGCCTTGTTGCAACGCTCATGCCAAAGTTTAAGATCGAACTTCGTGCAACAGGCACTTCTACAGTTGGGCCAAAGGAAAATATTACTCTTGCAGTTTTCACACCCTAAAGTCACGTCCAGCCAAACTGACATTCTACAAGTATATTTACCAACATGCTGACTAAAAGATGAGACTGCTAATAAATGTGAACCTAACCACCAGCTACTGAGTCGATTTCAGACTTAAGTCGTACTGGCATTTAAAATGGTATGGGCCATTATTCTGAGAGAAAAATGTCAAGATCATACCCGATGCCCAAGATAAACCAACGGACTAATGGATGGCCATTAATGATAGCACTTGCCTCACATAAAAGCTTTTCCCACCGAACACCTGACAACAACTTGATCTTACAATTAAACCAATTATCTTGCCTCGAGCTTAGAATCGAATAGCTAAGGAAAAAGATACGGGATAAACTTCACAACTACTTTTGGATAGCATGGCTAATATATGGAAGTGATATTTATGATATCCTTTCTTTCATTTTCTGCAAAGATAATAGCATGACACGACTACAATTTCCTAAGGTAAGTTACCTACCACGGTTTCAGTGTTTTTCTTTTGTTTCTTCTATTTTTTTTTTTTCAATTCATTTTTGGTTTAAAAGCTACTTAGCTGATTAGATGGCGTCTCTGTTTTTTTTGTTTGCTTGCAGGGTGCATTACGCTGAGGAGAATGGGTTGAATTCTCACTGTGGAAGCCATGACCTGCCCCATTAAAACCAACATCTCTATTGCAAACTATTGTTTGGAAGGGCATGGCCAAGTCCTCCAAAAAGAGATTGTTGGCAATTGGGCTTGGCCTAGCCTGCCATCCTCGTTGCTGGAACTTAAATTTTCTGAATGTTTATATTTAATCCAACTTCATTCCTTTATTTGATGCATAGGTCAAGCCTACACCATACATGGAAATCTAAACAAAGTTCGGTAGGAGAGTGTGCATATGGATACAAAACCCACAGCCAAAGAGATAAATTACTACTACTCGATTTGAGAGGCAGAAGTGCCAGAGGGTTGGTGCCAAGCTAAACACTGAGCCCAATGACCTGGGTTGAGACTTTGGTTTGCAAGTGTTATACTTAGCTTATTATTATTATTATTATTTTCCCTGAAGACTTCATATAGTACAATTTTATAGAAAAAGAGAAGGGACAACACAACACTAATGAAAGAGTTACATTTTCAGATAGTGACCTATCGAAGGAAACCTACGAGCCATACAGGGCCGAATTAATGTATGGAACCCACAATCCATATATATGTACTGAAATTTTTTTATTTTATTTTTTTATTATACTAATTTGAAGTAGTGATTTCAATAAGTTCCCTCTTTTCTTTCCATTCTAACAATTCATATTTTAATTCATAATCTCTTTCTGTTGTAAGATATATACCAATACTTTGTTCTTTCTTTAAAAAAATAAAAAATAAAAAAAATAAAACAAAAACTCTTAACACAACAGAAATAATCACTACTGTATTGAAATAACAAAACAACCATCTTTCTTACTACTACACAATCATAGTATTATCACTGTATATATGCTTAGCACAATCTTTCATACAATCCCATATAATACTTCCACTTTTATTTGTAACATGATACAAATGTGATATATATAAGCTTCCAATTATTACAAAAAAAGGGAAATATTTAAAACTACAATGTTTAGCACACAACTGAATAATGACTTTCTCTCCACCCTACCGTAATGGGATCATGGAGCCTCGTGGGCTCTAGCCATACCCCCGAGCAAGAATCTAATAACTCCAAGGTGATGAATGGAGTCATCTCAAATTTACAAAGAGGGATAAAATACCATAACAACAAAATTGCATGTCCATGTCCCTCCACTCACCATATTCAACAATGATTCATATTACATGCTCACATCCTACAACAATGAAACAAGGAAGGGTGAAAGTAGAACTTATCTTTCTTTCTTTTCTTTCTTTAGGAAAGGGCTGAAATTATTTTTCCTTCTTTCCACTCCAATCTAGCCATCTTGAGCTCTATCTTCACAAGGAGATGGTCTCCTCTCCTTTTCTCCTTCTTTTTACCCTCTCCACTCAAGTTCCCCAAAAGGAGAAGTGGGTAACACCCTACTCATTCTTCCTCCCCCACTATATAGCAATTTCAACATGCAACCCTTTTGGATGGGGAGGTGTGGAGTGTACCTCCCTTCTTCAATGAGATTATTTCTTCATTAAAGAGGTATCATGCACTTGGACAACCCCAAATCTTTTCACCTTCCATCCTCTCCTCAAAATTCGTCACTCTTCATTATGGGGACTTTTCAAGAGTCAAATCATGTCCTTGGGACCCTATTGCATGCCCACTTGACCCCTACCACTAAGGTATAGACCCTAGGGGGTTTATTTTTGTATCTCAACCAAGTAATTTGACCAACAACCCTCTTTAAAGACCCACTTAAAGATCTATCCGAGTTTCACACTTGGGTAAGGGTTCCTAACCCCTAACCCACATAATTAAATATTCTTATAACCAAAATAAATTATACCTTTAATATCAACCTTCGCCTCTTAATCTATCAACATATTAACTTTATATCCTCAAGAAGATGTCTTTTGATTTGCTCTCAATGGTCCTCCCTTCTCATGCTAACATTGTTGCCTTCCTGCACATTACTAACACGTTCATAAGTAACATTGCATATCACATTAATCTATTAGCTGAATATTCTAAACTTTAACCATATAATAATCCATTTAAATCTCAATATGTATTCCATAGTATACTAGTGTATACCACCTTCATGGTAGTGACAATAGAACATAATGTCAAAATGAAATTACAAGGATTTTTCCAAAAGATCACCTTATTTATCATCCACAATATATCTAATCATTATTTTAAGAAAATCATATCACAAATTAGGCTTAGCAT
>VDFB02323172.1:0-123605 GCA_007258455.2 Sequoia sempervirens | reverse complement strand
AATTAAGTAAAGAAGTAAAGAAGGTCTCTAATCAGCAGAGGCATGGCTTCGCTCAAATAATTGACATAAAAGATAAATGGTCCCCAAGGTTTGCATTCATGACCACCATTTCAAATAAGGTCATGTTTGGGAGATGAATGATGACATCCACCAGAATCGGTACTTGTCTGATAAAAAATACACTGAAGGCCTTGGATACCAGTGGCAGGCCCTAAATAAAGTGGAGACACATCACTCATGTGGTAAACACAGTAAGAGAGAAGATAGTAGCCCTTGATGAATTAATAAGAATTGAACTGCCCGACTAATTTGAAAGAAATGGTGCTCCAAGAAATAAGGGAGGATGGATGAATCACTTCAAATCCCTAATCCATGTTTTTGGTCACAGCATAAGACATAGTGACCTCCCTGCATCAGTGGAAATCAGCAATGCCCTAGAGAAGATTATCTCATTGGGGTTGAAGTCAAAAATGTTTGTCAAAGCCATGTTTGTGATAGCAGAAGAACCTTAGGAAGCCTCTTTAAAGGTCATAAGTCCTCACTATTGACTACTCAACTGATGCAGAATAGGGTGGTTGTAAACTTCTCCTAAGCAAGCTCAGTGGAGCACTATGTCAGCACTCCCCTTATTATTTCTCAATTCTTCTATTATGTATTCTTCCATTGGTCACATGCTATGGATAGGCACATTAAATATTTTATGCTGACAACCTTTGTAAATAATGTGCATGGTATCTACGAGTATACAGATGCAAGTATGCATCCATGTTTGGGACATCAAGAAGAGTTAGAGCATGTGCTTAACCATGTGCCTTGGCGTCCTTTTAGGCGTGCAAAGGGAAAGCACAAGTTGTAAATGTAGCCAAAAGAGACAAATGTAAATCATTCATGGAGTGAACATTCTCTCCTTTCGCTCTAAGTAGGTCTTTCTCTTTGCTTTAGATCTTTTCCCTCTACTTTTAGTTTGGATGTCAACAGTGAGTTTTGTCTTGTTAGAAGTCATACGAGAAAATTCTTTAGTTTCTCAGGTTTGTGTAGTCATTGCTGAGACCACTCTATAAGTATGGTCACCTACTTGAGTAAATGTTATGGGCATTAGTACTTATCAGCCCTGGGCTATTTTGTTAACCATGTATTGGTAGTCCATGACTCCATACAATTAGCTTGTTATGTCTTCTTGGTATGTTTGTATCCTACCATGTATTATTTACTTGTTGGTTTGTGGGTAATACTCATTTCAAATTCATAGAGATTTGATGCTATGTAATGCCAATTAAATAATATATGTACATTCACTGTAAAATTCTTGATTATCTTGTGACTTCACTAATATTGTACCCAATGGATTTGGCCACCAGTAAATTAAGCAAGAATGAATCAAATTTCTCATAACGTGTTCACTTTTTGCATAACAAGGGTTTGATACAACTTAGCCACAAATCTTTTCAAACCCATTATAAATTAATCCTCAGGTAAATCTGCATTTCTCTTACGGATCTCATATTTTGTACTCTGACCATTGAAATCCTATAAATTCCTATTATGACAATAGTGATGACAAATATCTTTCTTTCTGCCGAATTAAGGTTCTGATCTGTAATTTGAAGGTATATTGGTGTACAGATATGCCGGTGACAGAGTTATTGGGTATCCTTACACTGAGACAGTCATGTTTACCTGCAGATCCATCAGATGTTTTAATGAGTAATCCTCCATTGAACCATAGGGGCACCCCACAATGCCTAGCAGAGCCTAAAGTGTGGATAGGATACCTCATGTTAAGGACCTGGATCTCCCTGTCCCCCATAAAGATCAATGCAAACATGATGAACATGAGTCCCTGCCTCATCCTTTTGACAAATCAGGGGTGCAGAGCTGGGAACCAATAACTCTCACAAGAGTAGGAGGCGCAAAATGGAGCCACGATCCATTTTTAATCTATGAATGAATATGCAAAAGAGCCTTCTGACAAGCATGTTGAGGAAATTACAGCTTCAAAGAGACAGATGAAATAAGTGAGAAGCCAGTTGCAAAAGACTTAAGGGCAGGTTTTGGTATTTGTCAAATTTCTCACTGTGATTGTGGAAGAAAGGGTTGTAGTGTGTATATTCTACACTGGTAATCTGGTAATCTGACAGGGGTCTTTAATCTAATCTCTAAAAGTGAAATATAAACTGTCTTTTCAAAATGCTTTACAAGAGCAGGAAAAAGTGAATTTCATTTCCCAAGTTAAGCCTATGTCAAAACAAAACACCTAATACTTTCAGATGTAAAGATTTAAGTAGTCAATCTTGTCTTTGAAAGGAATACAGTCTGAGGTAGAGCAAATGCAATAGCAATGAAAAGAACCTAAAGTCTCTGGCAAAGTACATGGACAAAGTTAATCACTCAGGCCAGATTCATTTACGTTATCAATGCACAAAGTCGATTGTTGTCACATGCTGAATTTGACATTTTAACACTGATCTCATGGATTTATTTTCTAAGGAGATGCGAGAGGTGTGGCAGGAGACTTCTTCTGCAGTACAGCACTTCATCATCGTTTTTGCCCATGCTGAATTTGACATTTTAACACTGATCTCATGGATTTATTTTCTAAGGAGATGCGAGAGGTGTGGCAGGAGACTTCTTCTGCAGTACAGCACTTCATCATCGTTTTTGCCCAAATGATAGAAAGGATCACCATATTTACTAGAGTTAGTTGCAGCAAATGTCGAGGAAACCAAAGATAGTCCAAAAGATGAAGAGGCAACCAATCATCAACCTGGTGCAAATCAAATTGAATTATCACCAAAGCAAAGCCATGGTGGCAAAAGCATCATGATTTTTTATTTCTCATGTTTATTATAATTCCAGGTTATGTGTGTTCTTTACGTAATTGAGCGTGAAGCTTGCCCACCAAACGCTTATTTATATTGGCTCTTCCACTTGATATAAGGGGTTGGAAGTTACTATTTTGAAAATATCTGACATAAAGTCCACAAAACTTTTTGATTGAATTAATAAGAGTTAAATTTTAAAAAATTCAATAGAACTTATTCTTTTTGGATTCCATGCTCAAGGATTGATGAAAATTGTGCTTTGCAAAGTTGGTCTGTTAGTTTTTTTATGATCAGATTAGAGCACAGAAATTTAATTCAAAAACTCAACACAATAACACAGCAGATACCCTGGGAAAACCCTCCTCTTGAGGGAGAAAAACCCAGCAACAATATATCACTTATATATTGAATATCAACACAAATTGTCTCCTTTACAAGAGGCTGATATGAAGGCCAATTAGAAGCACCACAAACTGATGCAAACACATACAATCAGATGTAATTCACTGATTAGAAACTCAGCCTTCAATGAATAACAATCTGCTCTTCTACAGAATTCGCAATCTTCTCCTCTATATAATTCGCACTTGAACTTGAATGAATGAATATGATATGAATGAAACTGAATGACAAACAATGAAGTGCCATCGAATACATATACTAAGTGGAGAGAAGGACATGACCCTTCAAAACAAGTCGGCCTACATAGAAGAATGCGACCCTTCACTAAATCGCGTCCCAATGAAGGAGTATGTCCCTTTGTAAATCGCGTCCAAGGAGCATGAGGTCGGCCTCATTAAAAATTACATCTCTTCATTAATTCGTGCCTCTTCACTAATTAAATATAGTTAACATAAATCGTGCCTCTTCATCAAATCGGAATCTCTATAAATTAAATAGTCATTGGCTATTATTTAATTTATCATCATGTAAGAAGATCGGCTGGAAGGATACACCCGACACTGCTATGAACATCAACACTCCCTCTCAGCTAGGGAGGATACTTCCAGCTACATAAGACATATCGCCTCATCGTGATGTCAACCACAATGGCTACTCCCATATGTGGAAAGGAAAGATATCACCTCATCGTGATATCAACCATCATGGCTACACCCATGTATGGTATGTACAAGTGCTCATCACTCAACGTGATGTTGTCACCTCATCATGACGTTCACCATGGCTCTCCCAAAGGGTGAAAACACAAGTACAAGACAATCATCACGGACTCTCTCACGTGATGTTGTCATGGAGTCACACACATGACATCCACCATGGCTCTCCCAGAGGGTGGAAACAAGGGCTTTCACCTCAAATCTCAAAGAGAAATGCATTAACAAGGGCTTGCACCTCAAATCTCTCTCAAAGAGAAATGCATTAAAGAGGATCACTATCTGAGACTCCTTCCGGCTAGGGCTTGATTCTCCACCATACCAAGCTTGTCTCAAAAGTACACAAACTTTATCCTGGAGAGAGGCTTGGTGAGAATGTCTGTCGTCTACTCATCAGTGTTGATATATCTCAAATAAATTGCTTTCCTCAATACCATATCTCTGATATAGTGGTATTTGATTTCCACATGCTTAGTTATGTCATGAAACACAGGGTTCACAAAAAGCTTCACACAACTCTGGTTATCACAATGAATGATAGTTGGCTCCATTGATTGTCCAAACAATCCTGCCAGGAGCTTCCGAAGCCACACTACTTCTCGAGCTGCCACACAAGCTGCAATATACTCGGCCTCTGCTGTACTCAATGCCACTAAAGACTGCTTCCTACTACACCAGGATATCATCGCAGACCCCAAACTGAAGCAACATCCACAGGTACTCTTCCGATCAATAACACACCCTGCCCAATCAGAATCAGTTTAACCATGCTGCTTCAAATCCACACCTGAAGAATATCTCAACCCATATCCAACTGTGCCACGCAAGTATCTCAGGATATGTTTTGCTGCAACTAGATGTATTTTTCTTGGTTCACACATGAACTGACTAAGTGCACTCACTGCATAGCAAATATCCGGTCTAATATTAACTAGATACATCAATGATCCAATCAACTGCCTGAACATCGTGGGATCCACCAGATCTAAACTACCTGCAACCTCTTTCAACTTATACAAGTTGGTCTCCATAGGTGTAGACATGGATTTGCAATCCATCATACCAAATCTCTTCAGAATATCAATAGTATACTTCCCTTGACTTAGAATCATCTCATCTGGCTTCTACCATACTTCTAAGCCAAGGAAGTAATGCATGAGACCAAGATCCTTCATTTCAAATTCAGAAGCTAACTCCTCCTTGCATTTAATAATGAGGTGTTCTTCTCCAGTAAGAATCAGACTATCAACATACAAAACCAAAATCAATGCTTCGCCATCAATTACCTTGAAATACAAGTTAGAATCAACATCATTCTTGGAGAAGCCCAAGCTTGACAGGTAACGATCAATTCTTTTGTACCAAGCACGAGGAACCTGCTTAAGACCATACAAAGCCTTCTTCAGCCTACAAACATGAGACTCCTTCCCATGTACCTCAAATCCATCAAGTTGCTCAATATATACCTCTTCCTCGATTACACCATTCAGAAAAGTTGTCTTCACATCCATTTGGTGAATCTTCCATACTCTAGATGCAACAATAGCAATGATTGTCCTGACAGAAGTACAACGAGCAACTGGAGCGAATGTTTCTTCATAGTCAACTCCCTCTTTTTGTGAAAACCCTCTAGCCACGAATCTTTCTTTGTACTTCTCAATGTTCCCATCAGCTGCATGCTTGATCTTGAAGAGCTATTTAGAAGATACCACAGATTTTCCTTCGAGTCTAGGAACGATGTCCCAAACATCATTCTTGAGAATTGACTGATACTCTTCTGACATAGCATCTCTCCAAACCTGTTGACTAGAAGCTTCCTCAACACTAGAAGGCTCGGACTCAATAATCTGACTCATTAAGGCTACATAACTGGAAAACTTGTGAGGTCTCTTACTTTCTCTGAAGGTTCCTCTCGGTGCTGCAAACCTTTCTACCTCCTGCATTGTTTGCCTAGCCCAAAGAGGTCTCTTATGACCAATAACAATATCTGTAGGCCCATCAATAGGTTCCAAGGGCTCAACAGGATCATCATCTTCTTTTGGTTCTGGAGCCTCCCTCTGAATCTCAGGAGCATGGTCAACTTCCATATCCTGAGGAGACTCTTCATTATCAATCTCCATATGAGTGCCCTTGGATCTTCTGAATGCAACATCTTCCTCAAATGTGACATCTCTACTGATCTCGATCAACTTCTGGCCTGGAATGTAGATTCTATAGGCTTTTGATGTCTCACTGTAACCTACAAATATCCCCTTCTTGCCAAAAGGCTCCAACTTTGTTCTCTTGTCCTTCGGTACATGAACATACACAGGACGACCAAAGATCCTCAAGTGACTCACTTTCGGTTTCACCCCTGTGAATGCTTCTTCAGGAGTCATATTCTCCAAAATGCGGTGAGGACTTCTATTCTGAACATAGACTGTTGTCCTAGATGCTTCCGCCCAAAGGAAGGTTTGCAGATCTTGGTCATGAATCATGGCTTTGGCTGCTTCCACAATAGATTTGTTCTTCCTTTTAGCAACGCCATTCTATTGAGGATTATAAGGGACACTGAACTCCCTCTTAATCCCAACTTCAATGCAAAAGTTATGGAAGTTGTTGGAAGTGTACTCTCCTCCGTTATCGGATCTCAAAACTTTGATCCTCTTCCCGGACAAATTCTCCACTTGAGCTTTGAATTCCTTGAACCTTTTTAATACCTCCTCAGATTCTTTAGATTTAAAGAAATAAATCCAAGTCTTTCTAGAGTAGTCATCATTAAAAATAGTGTAATACAAGAAACCACTTGAAGAAGCAATAGACATTGGACCACATAAGTCAGAATGAATAAGATCTAGAATACATTTGGATCTACTTTCTCTACTATGAAATGGACCTTTTGTATTCTTACCCAAGGCGCAACCTCTGCAAGTACCTTCATGCTCCTGGTTGAACTTCGGAAGGCCCGTGACCATCTTCTCCATGATAGGTAGAGTTCGAAAGTGAAGGTGAGCCAATCTTCGATGCCAAAGTTCACACAAACTTGAAGAATCATACACTAGAGCTTGAAGTGGACAAGTGCATAGCCTGTAGAGGCTCTCATGTCTAACTCCAATTACCCGAGCAGTCTTGAAGTTTGAGTTCTTCGTCCACACAAGAACTTTTCCTTTTGAGAATGCAACTTGGTACCCCTTGTCTTCCAAGGCTGAAATGGAAACAAGGTTTCGCTTGATACTTGGAACAAATAGAACATCACTCAACTGCAAGGAAATGTCGGAATCCAAGTGAAGAGTAAAGGTCCCAATTCCTTTCACAGAGTAACTAGCATCATCTCCAATAATGACTTGTTCACTAGAATCTCTATCCACCAAATTAGTTAGATGCTCCCTAAATCCGGTGATGTGGCAAGAGGCACCACTATCAATTAACCAAGTGTTAGTGTCGGTAGGTACATTGCTTGACAATGCCGAATAGAATAAGTATTCACAAGAATCCTTTTGCGGAGAAACTTCATAAACATCTGCAATGGTTGCCTACTACTTAGGCCTGGTTGGACAATCCTTTGCATATTGACCATACTTGTCACATCTAAAACATTGGACTTTGGAGAGGTCCCTCTTCTTCCTGAATGTGGGGGCACCATCAACTCCTTTATCTCTATTTCTCTTGAAATAAACTTTCTTCCCATCTTTCCCTTTCTTCTTCGAGGATTGCGTGGCGAGAACATGAATGTCTTCATTAGTAGAGCTTTGACCAATACCTCTCGCAGCTAACCTAGACTCCTCTTGAATGCAATCCGCCCTCAAACGATCAAACTTGGGAAGTTTCGATCTTGCACTGATTCCTTGAATGGAAGACTCCCAAGATGAAGGAAGACCATTAAGGGCAAGCATGGTCAAGTCCTTGTCATCAACAACATGTCCAATAGTAGAGAGCCGATCTCTCAATTCGGAAATCTTCATGAAGTAAGCAATAACAGATTATCCTTTCGCCATCTTAACATGATGGAGTTGTTGCTTCAGTGTAAGTGCCCAGCTTGTGTTGTTGATTTTGTACATCTCCTCCAAAGTTTTAAACATCTCTCTTGCCGTCTTCAACTTGGAGACGATAGGAACAATATGATCCTTCACAGAATCAACTAACATCTTCTTTGCCTTAATATTTTTCTTCTTCCATTGAACCTTCTCTTCCTCATCCGTAGGCTCGGGGACTTTGCTCTCCACGAACTCTGCCAATTCATTTTCCTCCAAGGTGAGCATAATTCTGAATCTCCAAGATGTGAAATTTGATGCTCCCTCAAGTCTGTCCTCGATCTTGAGTCTGTTCAACATCTTGACGAAGAGATAGAAGTGATCAAAGATGAGAAAGATAATAAAGAGTATCGCTGTAAGGCTAAATCTGATCAAGATCTTCTTCAAACCCGCTCTGATACCATGTTGGTTTTTTTCTGATCAGATTAGAGCACAGAAATTTAATTCAAAAAATCAACACAATAACACAGCAAATACCCTGGGAAAACCCTCCTCTTGAGGGAGAAAACCCAGCAACAATATATCACTTATATATTGAATATCAACACAAATTGTCTCCTTTACAAGAGGCCGATATGAAGGCCAATTAGAAGCACCACAAACTGATGAAAACACAGATACAATCAGATGTAGTTCGCTGATTAGAAACTCAGCCTTCAATGAATAACAATCTGCTCTTCTACAGAATTCGCAATCTTCTCCTCTATATAATTCGCACTTGAACTTGAATGAATGAATATGATATGAATGAAACTGAATGACAAACAATGATGTGCCATCGAATATATATATTAAGTGGAGAGGAGGAAGTGACCCTTCAAAACAAGTCGGCCTACATAGAAGAATGTGACCCTTCATTCAATCGCGTCCCAATGAAGGAGTATGTCCCTTTGTAAATCGCGTCCAAGGAGCATGAGGTCGGCCTCATCAAAAATTACATCTCTTCATTAATTCATGCCTCTTCACTGATTAAATATAGTTAACATAAATCGTGCCTCTTCATCAAATCAGAATCTCTATAAATTAAATAGCCATTGGCTATTATTTAATTTATCATCATGTAAGAAGATCGGCTGGAAGGATACACCCGACACTGCTATGAACATCAACATGGTCAACTTTATGTGTATTAATGCATTCTGTATTGTGTTGTAATTTTGAATAGATGGGTTTATAGTTTATACATGTTCATAAGAGTAACATTAAATTTTAAAGTAATATTGAGATTATTGCTGTTACTTAAGGATAGCTGTTTAATTGGTGTCATCTCAGTATCATATAAATTTGCATCATCATTAATGTATCAGGGCTACATTGTTTCTATTAATGGTGGTTTTGTGGAGCCTGAAAATGAAAATCATCACATTTTGTAGGCTTAAACTATTAATCCTGATTGCAAACTTAATCTCTCTTACCCCTCCTCTCTTTCTTTCGATAATCAAGAATCATTTTATAATATACTAGTTTAGTGTCTTTGTTTGTCATCTTGTTGTTTGTTTATCCTTTTGTTTTCCTATGTATGTACTGAACAGTTGTTAAGTGCTTGTCAACTCATGCATTGCTTAACTTGACAGATCCCTAAAATAAGAGGATCTTTGTCCCCTTAACTGTGATGTACAAAATGACACGTCAACAGTAGCCAGTGGAAGAAAAAAAACACACTGGTGGACCTATTAGAGGGCCCCTTTCCTTTGGATCATTTTCAGTAGTGGCTTGCATGGGTTCAAAAGAGCCCACGTGGACAGGCTGATCTGTCTTGCATTTTCTTTATAAAGTAGAGCCCTCCAAACTGTAGTTTGATATTATTAGCTGCAAAACAACAGATTGTATTAAATGTTCTCCTGCAAAGCTTCAACAACAAGTCTTTTGATTAAATTGTATATTTGAAACTTTATAATGGTCTGCAACCTATGTTGCCAAAAATAAAAAATTAGCATTAGTTGACTGTTGTATAATACATTTATTTTGTCTCTTATGTAAATCGCCAACTCTGTGATGCATTACCCCTAAACAACCATTTGACAATCAAGGTAACCAAAATTCTTTCCCAATAAATTAATGCTATCTTCCAGATTATTGTTAGTTCTAACCATGGTAATGTGAAGCTGAACCAACTCAAGTTGGAAAGGAAAGAGGAAGCTAAAACTTTGAGTGGTAGCTGTAATGGGTTACCAACTAGATTAACTCTCTTCATTCATCTGACAACTAAGGGGATCCCTATTCCTATAACCAATTTTTGTTAAAGCAGACCCACAAATATTCAACTACTTTAAGTCCAATACATATCACCAAACATCTACAGTTTAGATGCAATAACACAATTTTAAAACATGAAAATGAATTGGCATAATAATTTAATCACATGAAAACAGGAAATCCCCCTATTTATTTGAAATTCTATGCATGGACCATAATGAGGGATTACTTCTAAGAAGATATTCAGTTATAATCAACTAAAAACTAAAGCATGGCCTACACTGCCTGATCGGAATATCCTGACAGAACTAGATAACAGTTTTAACTACCTTCTATATCAAGATAGCACCTGGGACCAATAATATGAATGTTTGTCGGAATGATTATTTTTATCCACCTCTTTCAATGCAGGAATTAGCAACATGGATAATGCAGGAGATGATGCAGCTGCAGCAGACCGAGCACCATCCTCATCCTCACTGACTCGCCTTCCTGTAGGTTTTGAAGTGGATTTTGGTGCATCCCAAAGGTCACGTGTATCCCTATAAGGACAAGATTGTTCACACAGTGATTAGTTATATGCACCATACAGAACTTTCACCTCCAATATTTTAATTTCATACAGGCAAAACCACATCTCCTTAAGAAAATAACAGCAGCAAAGCATAGAAATAAGTGCAACCTCTACATGAAAGATTTATAGGATAAAGCAGCAATACCGCATAGAAGTTGTACTAGCTGATCTTTCTATAGATTTTGGCTCCTGTCCTTCTATGTAGATCTTCGATAAAGCATTCCTTTCTCTAGGAGTTCCTCTTTTTTGTCCAGCCTGCAATGCAGCCTTTGCCTGACAAATAGAGGCCTCAGTCAACATATAGTTAAATAAAGTAACATTATCTACCAGCATTTGTAGAGATCAGAAATTGAGGGCCTTACTTCAGCAAGATTAGTGGCACTGTCTTCGCGAGAAATATTTGAAGCCTTTTCTTGATTCCCCAGTCTAGATCTAGGATTTTGAATAATGGTTTCTGACTCGTCAATTTTATTCCGAACAACAATTGTACCACTAGTGGACACATCTTCACTAGATGTATCTCTGCTGTTAAACTGGGGAACCAGATCGATATTAAATTAAGTGAATGGATTTATAATAAAGGAAACAAAAAAGAGATCCACTGTTATAACACTATGCCGGATAACGTGCATACCTGCGAAAAACTCCTATCAGTCGAACCTGAATTGGCTTGGCCTTGACTCTGAAAATGGACACCCACCATAGTCCCAGAACTGCTAATAGATAGCTTGCCCTGAACATAAAGATATTCAGCTCCTAAAAATGCTAATCAATATGTCTAACAAACAGAAGTTTCTAACTACAGAAAATAGACGTAAGATGTCTTACATCTTCTAAAGAGAAAATTTCGCTTCCCTCTTCTGGAATTCCATATGAGCTTTCTGCATGATCAATATTTGTAGATGTTCCTCGTGATGCATTAAAAGAACTAGAGAAAGTATTCCACTCATTTTCCCTATCAAATGCACCCTTTCCAACATTTTGATTGGATATTCCATCTGACTTTCTTTCTCTATTTCCAACAAGTTGTGGAGGTTTCACTGCACTGCGAACTGTCCCCGTGCTCTGAGTAACTGCTGTACCAAAATCCCAACTAGCATTTCTTGCACTCTTTCCACGACTACAAAAGAAAAACTATGAGGTTAACACATCTGAACCTCTGGCTTTTGAAAAAAAATAGATATCAAGCAGGGTTAGCTGACACACCTGAAAAGAAGAGACTCATCATCTCTTAATACTTTGGGAACTTTCACTTTTTCTGTAGAGTTTTCCATATAAGTTTGATCAAACCTCTGTATGTCTTTACTTTTTCTAATCTGAACCTTTGGGCGCTCTCTGGGAAATCAGTTAAGTGCATGTCAGATTCAATAATTGTAAGTAAAAGTATTTTTGGCTAGTGACTGTAAAAAAAAATATTAATTCTCAGAAAACCTTAGAACTCAACAGAAATTGTAATTGGCATTTGATACAAACATTTCAAACCTAGTGCACAACTAAATCTAGAAATTCCTAATAATCAGCAATGATATAATTGATATTCCTTTTGTGTAAGACATTGTAGAGGTACTGGCAATCCTTAAAAAGTAGTCCAAAATCCAACCAAAATACATACCTTATTCTTTCAAGAAGCCTTGGGCTTTTCCTAGCATTCTTGATAAGACGAAGTTTTAGTAGATCTTTTGCACTGGGCCTCTGTTTGATGAAAAAACAATAAGTATCACATTTGAGGGAAAAACCATTGAGAACTTTTGTAGACAGATTACAATGTGAAGATAACGGTGATTTTTAATGGCAAAGCCTATCTACCATGACAATTTGCAATATGAAACCCACCTTGCGGGAACAATGAGATTTTACAACTTTACCTTATATGTTATTCAGATATTGTACTACATGGGTTTTGATCTCATGACCAAGCTCTGGAGTAAATCAAGGTTGCCAATCCACCTACACTATGACAACTATAAGAAACAAATGTACATAACTTACACTAAAAACTTATTCAAAATAGGCTTTCAATTTTTGTGACTTATTAACAGTTGTAAGAAGACATTTGATGTAGCATCCAGTACCCCTATAGTAGCCCTCCACTTTGGTATACTGGCATTTGTTTGGAAAAGCCACCATGTGCCTATGTACGCATATTTTCTTGCATGCATGTATAGGTTTATATACAGAAAGATTATCAAACGTACTACCTTCACTTTATGATAGAAACTCTCAAACATTCAATAAAATAGTCTTGTTTATAAAAAGCCTAGTTTTTAGAAAGGTGAATTAAGATTATGTATATGGGAAAAGAAAAACAAACAGTACTTACATCCAATATACATGTAATCTTAAAGCACAAAAGTAAGATTCCCTGTTGCCAAGTTGAGAAATTACAATACAAAATGTAAAGATGACCATAAGCCTATTAGAAACAAATCATATTAGATGAGCAGGCTTTACCAAAAAAAAAAATCTTAGGAGTACATGGAGAAATTTGAACTCTGCAATCAAACCCCAAGGTTTAACAAAGGCATTCTTTCTAATAATCTCAAATATGAGCATTATTATAAAGTTAAAGTCACCCAAAAAAGTGGAAACTCCACACACAACAGAATATGCTTATCAAGAATTTTCAACTGAAACTTGACGTTCATAGGAGGCCAATTTCTCGCAGTAATAAACAAACTAATATACCTATTATTTTTCACCAAGCTCACAAAGTAAAATATTTTTACCATCTGTCATTTTGGCCACCTTGTGGCACCATCCATGTCAACCATTCCCCATTTCCTCTTGAGACTTCAAAGTCAGAAGATATGCACAGTCCACAAACGAAAAATTGAGAGGTGATCAATATAAAAAAAATCCAAAGTTTAACATCTTTATCCATCACTCTACTGCCAAATACATATCCACAATTCACCGGGCCTTGGTAACAATGTAACTGTTGTCATCATCCCTTGTTATTTCTTTCAACAGTTTTCTACCGTTTGCCACTTCTTGTTCCCTTCAAATAGAGAATCTTACTACAACATGTATTATCAAATGCTGGTAGTGATGCCTTCTACCACTTATTCCCTATAAATTTTTAATCATCCAATCTCCCGTAGATGGCAAGCAACTACTCACGCTCATCAGCCATAAGCATCAAGGACAGCTAATTAGCAGTTCCAAACACTGCTCAGAATTAAAGAACGCATGTCACTGTAAGAAAAGGTGAGAAACTATATTTACTGACACATTCTTAAAAAAATGAAAAAATACAATTTCAAGCCATCCATGTCCTGCCAATCGATACTATTGGCATTTAAATTCGCACCTCTGGAATACGTATTTGAAACGGACAGCTATGCACAGATAAACTGCTCTTCAAATTAGGAGGGGAACCTCCCTCTTGCTGATGGTGTTGAAAGAAAGTAAACTAAGAACTAAGTTGCCTATCTTTTTTATCAGCTTAGAGCACAAGGTTTATTAAACACAAACGCCACAGCTGAGATTTTCTGTTTTAAGAACTTCAACTACGACTAACTTAAACTAAAGACGTTTCTAACTTCTCAAGTAATAAGTAGAGCACTAGAAATGAACAAGGTTGATTTCTGACAAAATACTTCAATAAACTCTTTCTCAACAAACATCTACACACTTCAATGTAAGTTGAAATCAAGATCATAAAAGTAGAACACAAATAACGGAAATCTAAGATGTTATATCAAGGCAAAGGAGGCTCATGATTTTATTACTCAAACTTCTGGAACAAAACTTACTTCTAACATGCCTGGAACAAGAAATTGCAGCTAAAGAGGCTTGCAATCTTGTTCTTACACAATACGAACAGCAATTACAATAACTTCTTGTTGGCTAAAAGAGACTGAACAATTGGCTATCATAAAACAATTGAACAACACTTGAGTAACAAATAGAAGGCACAATAGGCTCAGCGTTTTGTTATCACTAGCATGGTTAAAAAAAACTACTGAGCAAAGGCTCTTATTTATAGACAAGCAGAGGAGTAGGGAACCCTAAAATCTCCTTGCTTTCACAATCTAGGGCTTGCTCAGCAAGCAAGCTTTATTTCTCAATCTAGAAAGAAGATAACATCTAACACCTAAGAAAGTAGAAAAAGCGGGAAACGCCAACTATTACATTTATCTTATTTCTCTTCTCAAAGAATGGATAAGAATTATTCCAAGAATAGAAAGAAAGCGGGAAAAAAGCTTCTAGAAGAAAGCTGCTTTAAAGCTCGATCACATCCGCTAGAAAATTAGAAATTGTGTCCCGGTTCGGTGCATCTATGCCCCCAATAGCAAAACACCGCTTTTCTAGAATATCTTCAGCATCTGCAACAGATCTCAAGAAATCTTTGACCTCATTGGCCGCTTTCTCAAACTTTGCTGACATCATCAAAATATGACTCATCCTTCCGCCAACTGGATTGCAACTGCGAACAACACTCTGAAATTGAACTTGCATTTAATCAAGCCCGACGTAAGAACCATCTTCAAGACTGTATTGAGAAGGAATCTCTGTGACAAACTCACTGATGAAAAGAAGAGCTTTGATCACCCTTTGTCTGTAGGCAATAAACTCTTTGGATGTCCTCTCGTAAGTTTTAACTTTCAAAACATGACGCTCTCTCCAAGCAAGGATCTGCCTCGTGTTCTTTTGAAATTGCTGAACCATAGGCTGTATCTAAATCAGCAATACTAATCTCATGCCTTGGTCTTACTTCAGCCAGTGTTTGTTCAAACCCTTGGTGTAATGTCCCTTACCTAGCCTTGCTCTTGAATTCGCTTGTTTGCCCTAGAATTCGATTGTTGATTAGGTTTAGGGTTTCTTCTTTCCAAATGGAATGTGTTTCTCTAATGAAATAATCCTAGATTGAAATCTGCATTCACCAATTTAAAAACATTTCCACATACACATATTTGTTAGCAATAATATCTAGATATCCACAATATATTCATAAACATAAATCAATTAATGAAGACATAAGAGGAGTGCCATAGGTGGATCCGCCCTGAAGCCCTCATGTAAACTCAAGAGGTTGTCCAACACAATCCTTCTTGCCTAGGGGCTTAGTACCTGCATACTCCACTCATGGCAACACCTCAGAAGACACTCGTCCTATTAGGGGAGAGGAACCATAGAGTCCAAGTGGCCTAAGGCCTACCACCTTCTCTTGCCCAATCCCGTATCTTGGGCCTAAGGGGCAGAGACCTAGGTGGGACCCCCATCTTTCTATAACCCAATCCCTAGTCAAGGGCCTAAGGGGCTGCAAAGCCCAATCCCTTGTTAAGAGCCTAAGGGGCTGCAAAGCCCAATCCCTTGTCTAGGGCCTAAGGGGCTGAAAGTGGGGTTTTTAGGCAATCCAACTTCACCCATGTTTCGTCCATCCTAATAGGTTTACAAGCACATAGTAGACAATCTTTAAACAATCAGATATATTTGCATTCATCCAAAATTTATTTCATGCCTATAATCAAATATATTTTCATTTACCAATGGTTCTTTAAGTTCATCATTTCCTATGATAATTCTCATTATGATAAGATTAAAGGATGTCATTATATCAATAATCAAATTAACAATATCTAGTTCTTATATTCAAAATATGCTAAATATTATTGCTAAGTGAATACATCACCTTGAGTTGTTGTATCTCTCCACCCTTTCTGATTCCTTACTCGCCTCCTTCAACCCTATATTGGATTGATTATAGGATGAGGACAATTCATAAATATACATAAACTCCTTATGTCTATATTAAAGAGTCATCATTACTAATAAGGCATAATAATTACTGCAAGTATCATTATTGTATATTTATATTATCTATATGTTCCTATATATATATATATATATATATATATATATCTATATCTATTATTAGTTAATCTAACTACCTTTACATATACATGTTTTCTATATATATATATATTTACTTATCTCTATATATAAGATATTTAGTTATTCACATATAATATATATGTGTCTATTTCAAAACCTATCATTTACTTCCTTAGATTGGTCTATATCTCCTACTGGGTATAATAATTACTGCCTAAATCCCTTTCCTTATTTATTATTCTATTCCTTCCTGATGTATATCTATTTCCCCATATAAATGTTGTACCTCCAAACATATTAATTTATTATTCTGAAGTTCCATCCTATCGTAAATATGTTGACTTACTATTCTGGAAGTTAATTCTAAAACCAGTATACTAACTTGCTGTTCTAAAATTCCACTATTTGATATATATCTGCTCGTTGTTTATGAACTTTCCTTTTCTTTTTCCCCTTCCTAATCCCCTGCCTCTCTTGTTTGACTTATTTGTCTTATATATCTGATCGAGTCTCAAAAGACATGACCTTTCATGTCATCCTTGGTACCCGCTTTTTCCAAGTGTTGTGTCCTTTGCAAGTGGACATTCCTTTTACCGGTTACTAATAAGGATCATTTGCTTATTATGATTGCTTTTAGTATATCCTATTTAAATATTTATTATTTTATATCGGTTATTTTATTTGTTATCTATTTATTATATTTTATATTTTGTTATTTATTTCATACTTTTTATTTGTGTATTTTATATTAATTTTATTCTCTATTATGATTACAATATTTAAATTGTTTTATATTTTAATATTTATAATATTGCATTATAATATTATCTTGTGAGAATTATAATTAAATTACTAATATTTATAATTTTAATATGTATTTTGTTTTTATCTTATGATATAATATTATTATAATAATATTTAAATTGGAATTTTATAATTTTGATATTTATTTTATTTAGTGTTTGTATGGTATTGGGGACATGACACTTGGATACCTTGGCGTAGTTCATCAGCGTTTTCTCTCAACTAGAACATCTGTGCCAAGATCTCCTTTCCTCTAACAATGAAACTCTCGATCCACTCCTAAGTTTCTTTCCCACAAATGACCAGCTGTCTCAATTGATGATGATCAACTGGTGTCTCTAAAATCTGGGGCAGCAACTGAGTTGCCTGTGAAGAACCATGAACAAGGTTAGAAATATAAAGCCTAAGCTGTTGATTTTGAGCCTTGAGGGCTGCCTTGTCTTCTCCATCCTTGAGCACTCTTTCCTAAAGGTTTTCGGACACAACTCTACATAGACTCACATTTGCATGTCTAGTATTTCTACCAAGATTAGCCCTGACCATCACGAAATCATCCATATTCACCTCATCCCTGTTCTTGTCTTCTGGGGGCAATGCAGTCTCCATGACTATCTCGTTATCAAGATTCCTATCAAAGTGAATTTGCTTATTTGCTTTCTTCTTAGGAGGTTCCTGATAGATGTTATCGAGATCATCAACACTCACCTGATATGAAGGCCTTCTTCTTACCCTTCCCAAGGAGTTCCCAAGCCAAGACACGGTAGTATCTTTACTAACTTCCTTAGGAGGTACTATCGCAATTTCTTCATCATCTTTAATATCAAGGTCGATGTGAATCGGTAAAGGTTTTGTCAAAGGTATAGAGACATGTGTTAAAGGCGGCTCCTCTGCTTCTTTCTGAGGTGCAGGCTCGTTAGGAGGAGCTTCTGTTACAACTGTAGGTTGCTCATGTATGACTATGCCTGAGAAGTCTAACCTTCTTCTTACATTTTTACTTGATCTACTACCTTTGACGCCTTCTTGAGACTGACTTTTTCCCTTCCCTTTTGACTGTGCTCTGGAAGAAAAGGGAATTGTCCTTGGCGGCTCTGCTACTGGAATGGAGTTTTTCCTCTTAAGGATTAGGAAAACCTTGCTATGTTCAAGGACTTGTCTTGTCATTTCTTCAACTGAGAGGGACTCTTTATTAGCCCAATTAACTTGAGGAAGAGGTTGATCTTCTATTCGCTTCTGAGTATACATCGGGAGAAGCACATCCTCATCATCATCTAATAACCCTTCTATATCTTCATTTAAGCAGTCTTTCATCTGGTGAAGAGTAAGCCTGTTGTAACTACGCCTCCGCACCTCGAACTCATCTGTACAATTAGCCCAAAAATCTTCAAAGGCGGATATATGAGCATAGTTCTTCTCAAGTCGGCCAGCGTAGACACCATGAGGATCAAATGATCGTCTCTCGCTGTAAGATTTGAGGCCGAGTTTATCTAACTCATCTCCCATTGTCTTTGCATCTGCGGCAGTTCTGCATGTATAGATTCCCAGCCCTAATGGAAAATGGAGGGAGGGTTTCTTTCTATTCCTCAAGACTGTGTGGACATCGTGTGCCTACCTTAAGAACTCCATGAAGATGACCTTGTCTGATGGGTACCTTGGTAACATGAGCGGGGCACCTGAATAGCCATAGACCCTGAGATAGGTGAAAGTAGGAAATTGTATGAACCAATCTGCCCACTCCGCCATCACTGCCCTGGCAACTGAAGAGATGCGAACGTGTAATTCATTGTCCAGGTCCTGCACTGTGTACATCAGAAAAGCCTCGTTCACTCTCTTGTAGTGATGCAGTGACTTCGTGAATTCCAACTGGGGATAGTAATTATATATATCTTGTACACTCAATGATCCCTCAGTGTTCAACCCTCTGAATTGACCTTGATAGGCCACCAGGTAGACTAGGTAAGAAACCATATGGAACTCATGAAATTGGAAGTATTTTGTTATCTGCTAATGTAGGTTGTCACTGATCAAGGTGGGCCAATCATAGAACTCGGTTTTCTTCATGATGTGGGCTATGGCGTAAAACATCCAAGACTGAAACTTGGTAGCATCCTCTGAGCCAGTTACCCTGTTGAGCAAGGTGATAATGATGGCAATCTCGTCCTTAAACTCTCCTCGCCCAACATTCTTTGGCAAAGTCTTATGCTTCTCTTTCATCCACCTCTGTGCAATCTTCTTACTGTACTTGTCTTTGTGCATTTCCCATATCCTTTCACATTCACCCTTTGAGATAGTAACACTTTCAGGCCATGGGGGAATGGAAAAACACTTATCGATCATATCAAGCTTCAGACTGCAAATCAAGCTACCATCAATTGATTGAATCTCCCTAGTAGTCGGGTTGTAATGCTTGATGCAAGCGATTACGAACTCAAAACTCTGAACTGATATAGGGATGGACGCTGCTGCGAGGAGTCCAGAGTGTCCCAGGTTCCTAATTGAGGTATTGCCTGCGCTCTCCAAAGCGTGTAGATCGAACACCGGCTTGATATGATGCAAGTCTGTTTCAGCGGTTTTGATGTAATAATGATAAAGAGCTGATCCAGTCTTGAAAACATTGGGAGTGTACTCCATTTCGGAAAACTTGAATGAATGAATGAAAGATTTTAATGACGTCCACGAGACTAAACAGCCTATGGGACCGAGACACTCAACAACTTAGTTTGTCTCCAGACTCTTCTCCAGATCAGATCTCCTGCTATTAATTTTGACTAGGAGGCTAGCCGTCTGATTTATCTTATCCTCCTCAAATAACTGCTGCATATTGCCCACATCTGAAATACTTGAGTAATTACGGATATTTTAGTAATGAAGAATGACTGTAAACTCGCCTAGGTTCAGACAAGTTTTGAGCAACTTACTATTTTTAGAATGCTGATTTTCTTTGCTCCAACGGACAAATTTTTTGAAAAATTTTCTGAGATATGGGTTTTGCTCAGAATTTCGTTGCAAGACAACCCAGATCGTCCGTTTTCGAAAATTTTGAATTTATACTAAAAAGCAGCAAACCATAATTTCTTCAATTTTCATGAGAAAAGCTGGCACCTGGGTTTTGTTCAGAATACGATTAGAAATGGACCCAGTTGATTAGATTTGCAAAACACTGATGGCTGATCGAAAAAGCAGCCAACCCTAGAATTTGAAACTTTTTTTAAAAAAAGTTGTGATATGGGTTTTCTTCAGAAGACTGATTTGAGAGGACCCAGATGGTTGAAAATTGAATGCACTGAGGATTTCACTGACATGCAAATAAAAAGCAGCTGCTGCAACTTGATGAAGTTCTTGAAAATTTCTTCAGAAGAATGAGGTGATAAGACCCAGATGGCTGAAAATTTGAAAACCTTGGCCTTCTCCTTGAAAAAATTGATCTTCTGGATGAAAAAGCATGATAAAGCAAGGGTTTATGTTGCTGATCTGAAAAATTTGATGAATAACCAGCAAACTGAGCTCTTGAATCTTGAAAAATTTCTTCAAACTTGCTGCTCCAACTTTCTCCTTTGAATGCTACCTACAAAAATAATAAAAATTACATGAAAGAAAGGTGTTAAATAGACTTAGGGTTTTGAAATAGGTTTGCTTTCTTTTGCTTTTATTTTCAAAACCCTAAAAATCTCAGCTCATTAAACTTGGACGCCTTCTTCCTCTTTGCAATTTTGAAACTTTGAAAACTTTGCAAATTTCTCTAAGGCATGAGAAGTTGGGCGCCCTTCTTGACTAGGGGCGCCTACTTCGAGCAGTGGTCATTTTTTGATATTTTCAACTTTTCACCATTTTGACCCCCTACTTCACCTTCGATTTTCGGCTTGCAAACTAATCTGATGAGCGAGCTGAATGATTCATCGCGGAGCCAGACCTGTTTTGAGAAGATTGTTCTGGAGGCCTCTCTGGCTAAATGGCTAACTTCATTTCAACCTTTGAATTCATGGGAGCCTTTCTTCTCCAGGGGCGCCCATTTTGTCCAGAGTTAGCCATTTTTTATGATCTTCAATTTCTTCATTAACTCTTCCACATATGATCTTGTTGAATCTGGTGATCCAGGCATCGGATTGACTGATGGTTATGCTCGTTGCGAAGTTGAGAAGATCTTAAGAGGGGTCTTCTAGGAGAGACTTCATCAAACAATTGGGTTTGGGCCTTCAAAAGCTTGGGCGCCCAAACTCACCAAAGTTAGAATATTTTTCATTTTTTTTCTGTTTGCTTTTGAATCTCAATTCTTAGCTCTCATCAGACCCTCTGTTCAGCTTCTCATATTTGGTGACTGCAACCTCTGATTGACATGCTGAATATCTCATTGGAGAGCTGGATCAACTGTGAAGAGATCATGTTAGAGCCACATATGCAAATTCATCTGTTTAGGCCCTTGAAAACTTGGGCGCCTCTTCTCTCCTGGGGCGCCCAAACCTTCCAGACTTAGCCGTTTTTATCTGATTTTCATCTTCAAGTTTGAACCTCCATTCTATATGTTCCACTTTGATCTGAATCTGCTGGAGATTGGATAGTAGGATGATCTGATGGAGACAGGCGTGGCAAAGCTGGCTGAATACTGAAGAGATTGAGCATATTCTCAAACCCTAACTGTTGAGTTAGGTGCTCCAAAAAGCTAGGCGCCCTTCTTCACCAGGGGCGCCCAAAGTTCTCAGACTTAGTCAAATTTTAATAATTTTCATTCTTTTTCATTCTGACTTCAGTTTGGATCCTCCTTGTTCGGCCTCGAATCCCGGATGACTGGATAATTTGATGACTACACCGTTGGATTCGTTGCGGAGCTGGCAGAGAATTGAGCAACTTTGATTGGAAACATAAACCCTAATTTCAACTTTTAGTGCCCTAAAAAGATGGGCGCCTATTCTCACCTGGGTCGCCCAAGTCAACCAGTGTTAGAAAATTTTCACAGTCTTCTTCTTTCTTCATTCTTCGTGCTTCTTCACCATTTCGCCTTCTGTTCAATGCTTTGAATGTTGAATATGACGTCTGGCAGCCGACTAACCTCCATTGATGACCTTGGAGCTCCTAATATGCTTCTGAAAAAACAAAATAGACCCCCTAGGGCAAAACTGATTATTTTGAGATTCTGACTACACCAGCCTGATATCGACGTATTTTGAGCCAATCAAAATCAGTTTGGACCCTAACGAACCAACATTCTATTTTTAGAAAGTTTAGCTAGTATCCGTTTCAAAAGAAACCCAGAAAAAGTTTGCTAGTTTTAGAAAATTTCTAAAAATAGCAGTTTTTCTAAAAAGTAGGGATGAAAAACTGAGATCTGGGTTTTGTAGGTTAAGCTGCTCTGAGCAGACCCAGTCGTCAGATTTTGAAAATTTTGCATTTTAACCCCTCATGCAAGACATGCACACCCAAATTTTGACCTTTTTTACTAATTTAACAAGACTTTTACTCATTTCTTCAAAATGTCTAAGTGTAACAAAAATTTTAATTTTGGGGTACAACAGATACAAATGCACAGAATGTTTGGATGTTAAAACCTTCCTCATATGAGGATTAGTTCATAGATCACAAAAAAATGCATGGTCTTTTCAAGTGAATTTCTTGGTCCTAGAAATCGAGATAGCTCTTTCCATGATGAATACAAGGAGTCATATAAACTTCTCAATGGTTATTAATGGTGAAATATTGTAAATATAAATGTTTACACAACAAAAACACTCCTATTAAAATCTACAGAAGAAACAAAAAGAAGCTAGCTAACAAGAGCATGGACAAATGCAATCTCCCCGTACAGCTAGCAACACCACCAAAGCTGTGTAAATAGCTTTGAATCAAGCAATCAACCTGGCAAAAGATAGCATTCCATCCACTGAAAGAAGCAATATGCTGACTCAAGCACTAACTTGGACCCAAGAGGATCCCACACGAGCAAGTATAATGAAAAGGTCAGGTAGTCTTCCCACTTGACCAACATTTTTTGTTCCAAGTAATGGCTATCTTATTATCCCCAGTTTTCCTACTAGAGTACTATATGCCGCTGACTTATTTAGAGGGCCCCGGCTGAGGATTCCTAATTCCTTGCTGTCTCCAACTAGGACCAGGACCCACACCCTTTTAACACCCTCTCCCCAAAATAAATTGTTAAGCAAGGCTTCACTCACTCATGTTATGCTTGCAATTAAAATGAACCTAAAAAAAGGTACTCCCAATAATCCCTTCCCTACACCATTGCTTCCAAACCTCTTGGATGTTCGGAAACAAAATCAGACTAAAAACATAAGACTGGCTAATTCACCTATTGGCTTTGGGGACTGACCCAAACATACAAACCAAAGGTGCTGAGAATGAACCACTTCAGAAATACACCTCACTTCTTGTGTCCTTTATTCAGCATTTAAAAGACAGCCAAAACATAATGCAAAATTGTGTGGAAAACTTAAAAAACGTGTTTTGATCTCCTAGAGCAGAAGTTCTTGAGCCTTCAAAGCTGAAATGAAGTCATTGAGCAGCTTCTAGGAACTGAGAGAACCACGTGCCTGCTTGCATCATCTTGCTAAAGTGATTTCTTGGCATTTCAATTAGCACCTCTGGAGTGCTTATTTGAAACGGACAGCTATGCACAGTGCATAATGACAGCTCTTCAAATTAGGAGGGGAAGCTCCCTCTTGTTGTTGATGTTTGCATAAAAAGTAAAGTAAACTAATGTTCCTATCTTTTTACTCAGCGGCAAGACACAAGGGCGCATAAACGCAATGCGTTGCAGCTTGTTGGCGTAACAATTAGCACCTTTGGAGTGCGAGTTGGTACGGACAGCTATGCACAATGCGTAATGACAGCTCTTCAAATTAGGAGGGGAAGCTCCCTCTTGTGCTGATATGCATTGAAAAATAAAGTATTCTAAATCCTATCTTTTTCGACTCAGCTGGAAGAGGTACAAGGTTAAGAAAACCAAGAACGTTGCACCTAAGGGTTTTCTCTGGTTTTGCAGATCTTAACTACAACTAAACTAAATGCTTTTAATCTATCCAATCTCCTCAAGAAAACAGAGCATGAGGAAAAACGAGCAGGAATGTTTTATACGATAAACTCTACAACAGGATTTCCAAGGAGGAGGGACCCCTATCCGAGGCATAGGCTGAAATGAATTTTATTAGGCACGACATCAAATGATAAGCTCAATTACTAAATTTCCAAGGAGGAGGAACCCCTATCCGAGGCATAGATATGCAACAAGCCTATTAGCAACAACACTTAAACGATAATTCTTCTTCCCAAATTTCCAAGGAGGAGGAACCCTTATCCGAGGCGTAGATTGAAAGAACAACTATTAAACATAACATAAGATAGCAAACTAGGACAGCAAATTGCATTGGTGAGACACGCATACAATAAACGATCAAACTAACAACTCCATTTAACTAAGATGAACAAATACAATAATAATAACATTCGCAAGGTGGCGTAGCCATTTATTATCACAGTAAAAGCTCGTGAACAAATACAGAACAGCAATATTTCAGGCAACGTGTCGCAGCATATATTACTATTGCGTGCAAAAGTTAATTAAAAATGAGCAAAGAGCTCTTATTTATAGACATCAAAGGTGTAGGGAACCCTAAAATCACCTTGAGTGAACTACAGTCTTGCAAGCATGCAAGATTTTATTGCTAAACCCTAAATAAATGAAACTATATAGTTAACTAGAAAACTACCATCAGTTAACCAAAACAAGACTAAACTAAATGGACATGTGCAACATGCACATCCTTATTGAAATGAAAACTCCAACTGTACATTGATGATTCCAAGACAAACATAGCATGAAAGGTGGAACGAGTTAACTCAGAAAGAAGCATCGAGTTAACCGTTGTGTCTGATGTGTATCCTGAAAAGGTGGGACGTTCTGATCTGGAATTTACTAGCCGTGATTTTAAGCAAGTAACCCCTCCACAAGGTTGTTGACTGCATCACCATCTGGAGCATTGATACTTTGTCATAGCACACTGTGTCTCCGCAGCATCTCCTCACCGCCCGTGATCTAACTCTGAAGTTCTCCTCTACTCTCAACTGCCTCATCAAATAATGCTGACATGACTGTAAGTTGATCTAAATTACAGCCAACGGAATCCCCACTGAAAATACCATGGATGAGCACCTACAACTCTGACTGAATATCAGTAAGCTCGACGTACTCACCACCCTCACGCTGATACTGGCAAGGAACTCGGGACACGAAAGTTCTCATGAACTAGAGTGCACTAGTCACGTGTTCTCTGCTCTCGGCCAACTCTGAAGCCATTGTATCCTGTATTTTTTCCTTGAAGATTAATTGTGTCCTCCAAGTAAAAATAGCTTCTTTATCTTCTTCATCGATGACCGAGTCATATGCCGTCCTCAAATGAGAGATCATGATTTCATCTCTGGGTTTGTCAACCGCCAAGCCTCGCTCCTCATCTTGGATCCGTAGATGGAGTTCGTGGGTGTTGTACCTCAATTGATATAACTCTGTGAGTACAAAGCAACCCCTTGTGACGAACTCTTCTTCCTAGTCTACCAAGCACTTCCCATATACAACAGTTGATTAAGTTGATTTTGCTCTACTAGTAGCTCTAGCGTCTGTGGGAGTGAAGCGGTGACATTTTCAGTTCTATGCACGAGGTTAGAGATATACTGACGAAGCTGTTGGATTTCAGCCTTCAGGGCTGCTTTGTCTTCCCCGTCTTTTATCACCCTATCCTTTATGCTATCCGTTGCAACCTAAAGGAAATCAACCTCTGTTTGGCATGTGCTTCTACCAAGGTTGACCTTTATCACATCAAAGTCTTCAACTTCTACCTCGTTCAAGCTCTTGCCTTCTGGGGGCGCAACGGTCTCTATTATGATCTCCTTGTCAATGTTCCTCTCTACATGAACTTCCTTCTTTATTCTCATATCTAATGCATCCTAGTAGACATGATCAAAATCTGATGAGTCAAGTTTGTAAGATGGTTGCCTCCTCTTCCTACCCAGCTAATTCTCAAGCCAAGACGAATCTTGACTAATCTCATTGGAAGGGTCGGTGCTAGTCATAGGAAGTCCTGATGAGCGGGAATGTGTAGAGGTATCACTACGTGGTGGCGAGTCTAGCTCCAAATCAATGTGAACCGGAATTGGAGACTGTTGTGGTGTAGGTGATGGCATGGGAGGTTGTACCTCTGGTTCTGGCAAGCTCCAAACTGTATTTGTGGCTGTCTCCACATGTGTTTCTATAACAAGTGCCTTCCCTTTTGAATTGTTAGGCACTTTGTTTCTTTTAGGAGGGTTACTCCTTTTCTTTTGTTTGGTTTTGACAAGGATGGCAGTGAAAATTCCACCGGTGGCGGCTCAGTACTTGGCATGACTGCCCTCCTTGTCTTCTTGCTATCCAGGTAGATTATATTGTTCTGAATGACTCTACTTGATCTCTCTTTGACAGATGAGTATTCCTTGGCAAACCAATTGACAGCTGGAAGTGGTTGTGTATCAACTTGTTCTCTAAAGAATTGAGGAAGTGTATCCCCATCATCATCTGACAATCCTCCCACATCCTCTGACATGAAGACAGAAATTTGTGAGAGGGAGAACCTATTGCAGCTACGCGCGCTGGCGCACCTCGAACTCATCCTCGTAGTTGACCCAGTAATCCTCCATTGTAGGCTTGTGGTAAGAGCGACCGCCAAGGCATGTTGAATAACCCCAAGGGTCATATGTGTGTGCATCAACGAGGTACTTAAGATTAAGTTTCTCTAACTCATGACCTATAGCCTTGGTGTCAACTGTTGTCTTGCACCAATAGATTCTCATTTGCAATGGAAAGTTAGCAGCTGGCTTGCGCTTGTGACGCAAACGTGAATGAACATTGTACAATTGCCTCAAAAATTCCATGAAAATCGTCCTATCCGAAGGATAACGAGGTAGCATGGTTGGATTTCCTGTATATCCGTAGACGCAGATGTAGGTGTAGGTAGGGAACTAAATGAACCAGTCCGCCCATTCTACCATTGCTGCTCTGGCAACTGCTGAGATACGGACATGCAATTCCCTATCTAGGTTCCTCACTGTGTACATCAAGAATGCTTCTTGCACACGCTTGAAATGTCACTTGGACTTTGTGAACTCAAGCTGGTCGTAGCATTGATAAACTTTTTGTACACTGAGAATCCCCACTGTGTTCAATCCTCTAAACTGACCTTGGTAAGCAATCAAGTATACGAGATACGAACACATATGAAATTGGTGAGCAACCAGGAAACCGGTAATCTGCTCGTGGAGAACATCGTTCATCAAAGAGGCCCAGTCGTAATGCTCTCGCTTGGAAATAATTTGAGCAATGATGTAGTACATCCAAGGCTGGACTTTATTGGCATTTGCATGACCAGAAACACGATTAAGAAGAGTGATCAAAATCGCTTACTCATCCTTGAACTCTCCGCGACCCACATTGTTTGGCAATTTAACTTTCTTATGTTTTAACCACCTTGCTGCCATTTTGCTCTGACACATGTCCTTATCAGCGTTGAATGCTTTTTCACACTGATCCATGGTAATGACCAAATTGTTCGAATGTTGAGGAATACCAAAACACCTTTCAATGTCCTAAGGCTTGAGACTGCAAATCACCCGTCCATCTACTGAATGAATTTCTCGGGTAGTAGAATTGTAATGCTTGACACAAGACATCACGAATTCTATGCAATGAACTGAAATAGGGAGTGAAGCCGCCTCTAGCAACCCAGATTCTTCAATATTTTGAAGTATTGCTTGATTTATCTTAATCGGATACAAGATAGCCTCTGGAAGCACTTTATGCAAATCTGTGTCAACTGTTTCGATGAAGTCATGAACCAAGACAGACTTAGTCTTGAATTTGATCTGTGTGTATTCCATTTTGAAAAACTTGCCTGTTGACTGTAAACACGGCTATGTTCAAACAACTTTCTCTGGAAAGCTAAAACGTCTCCTGGTGAGGCTAAAAATAGCCTCTCAAAGGACAATTTTTACGAAAACTTATAAGACGTGGGTTTTGTGTAGAAAGTCATTCTAAGCCAACCCACAATTTCAGAATTGCGAAAAAATGTCGTTCAGTCGAGAACTGCAAGGTTTTTGGGGTTCCTAGAGGGCAATTTTTCCAAGAAAAATTGAAATATGGGTTTTGTGCAAAAGATGATTCTAAACCAACCCAGATCCTTCGTTTCGAAATATTGACTTTTACTCTACCATGCAAAGGAATTTCAGCCGAGAAAAGCAGAGTTTCGAGAATTGAAGCTTCGAGGCAATTTCTCCTAAAAAATTCTAACACATGGGTTTCGTAGTGTAAGCCGTGCACAACCAAACCAGATGATCAAAATTGTCAAAAGTCGCCGAATTCTTGGACATGCGAAGAAAACATAAGACGAGAATAGAATTTAAGACAAAAGATAGAAGTTTTATGGTTCTGCTTTGTTGTACCCCAAAATTAAAATTTTTGTTACACTTAGACATTTTGAAAAAATGGATAAGAGTCTTGTCAAATCTATCAAAAAGGTAAAAATTTGGGCTTGCATGTCTTGCATGAGGGGTTAAAATGTGAAATTTCCAAAATCTGATGATATGGGTCTGCTCAGAGCGACCTAATCTACAAAACCCAAATCTTAAATTTTCATCCCTACGTTTTAGAAAAACTGTTATTTTTAGAAAATCTTTAAAAATAGTAAAGGTTTTTATGGGTTATTAAGGGTTTCTTTTGAAACGGAAGCTGGCAAAACTTTCTAAAAATAGAAAGTTGGTCTGTTAGGGTTCAAATTGATTTTCATTAGTTCAAAATACTTCCATATCAAGCTAGTGCAATCAGAATCTCAAAAAGATCAGTTTTGCCCTAGTGGGTCTATTCTGCTTTCTCAGAGGCATATCAGGAGCTTCGAGGTCATCAATGGAGGTTAGTCAGCTACCAAGCGTCAAATTCAACACTCAAGCATTGAGCAAAAGGTCAGTTGGTCAGCAAACACGAAGAACGAGGAAAGAAGGTGAAAGCTGCCTAAAATTGGCTAAGTCTGCTTAAAATGGGCGCCCCAGGAGAGAATAGGAGCCCATCTTTTTAGGGCATCAAATGACGGAATTAGGGTTTGAGCTCCCAAGGAAAGTTGTTAGGAATCTACCTAGCTCCGCAGTGAATCCGGCGGTGCAGTCAACTGACCATCCAATCACCCGGAATTTAAGGTCAAACAGGGAAGTTTCAAACAGAATGCCCAAGGGCGCCCAGCTTTTTAAGGGGCCTAATCCAGCAGTTAGGGTTTGCTAAAGTGCTCAATCTCTCTGGAATTCAAACAACTTCGCAACGAGTTTCTACATCAGACCATCTGACTTGTCATTTCTCCGGCAAATCCAGATTAGAGTTGAAGGTACAGAATGAAGGTTTGAATCTGAAGATAAAATCTAATGAAAACTTTTCTAAGTCTGGAGCAAATGGGCGCCCCTGAAGGAGATAGGAGCCCAAGTTTTTGAGTGCTCAAATGGATAAATTTTCCAGTACAACTCCTAGGGTGACTTCTTTGGAATTGATCAGGCTTTCCAGCAAAATCTTCAACACAACAAACAGAGTTGGTAGTCGCCAGATGCACCAGGCTAAATGGAGGGTCTGACAAGGGCCAAAGTCGAGCAAGAAGAAAATACAGAAAAATTGTCTAACTCTGGTGAAGTTGGGTGCCACAATTTTTCAGGGGCGCCCAAGCTTTTGAAGGCCCAAATTCAACTTTCTGCAGATGTGACTCCCAGAAGACCCCTCTTAGAATCTCCTCAGCTCTGCAACGAGCCCAGCCATCAGTCAATCCGACACCTGGATCTCTAGATTCAACAAGATCATCTGTAGAAAAGGAGTTAATAAAGAAACAAGGAAAATTTTCTAAGTATGGTCAAGTTGGGCGCCCCTGGAGAGAAAGGGCGCCCAAGGTTTTGGAGCTTGAAATGATCAAATTTGCAAATGCAGCGTCTTAGATCACCTCGTTGGTTTCAATCAACCTATCCAATGAAGTTGTCAGCCAGTCAATCGGATCAGTGTAGCTCCCAGAGTCAAGATTTCATCAGAAGATCAAAGGGAAAAGGAAGAACTTGAAAATCATAAAAATGGCCAACTCTGGACAAAATGGGCGCCCCTGGAGGAAATAGGCTCCCATGAATTTGAAGGTCAAAACGAAGTTTTTCGCAAGACACGCATCCAAAACAACCTTCTCAGAATCAGTCAGACTAAGCGATGAATCATTCAGCTCGGTCATCGGATCAATCTGGAAGCCGGAGATTGAGGTCAAAGTAGGGGATCAAAATTGTGAAAAGTTGAAAATTCCTAAAAAATGACTAACTCTAGAGAAAGTTGGCGCCCCTAGCCAAGAAGGGCGCCCAACTTATAATGCCTTGGTGAAAATTTTCAAATTTTCAAAATGTTTCAAAATGGCAAGAGAAAGAGAATGTCCAAGTTCATCGAACCTGCTGATTATAGGGTTTTGAAGATGAAAACAAAAGAAAGCAAACCTATTTCAAACCCTAAGTCTATTTAACACCTCTCTTTCATGTAATTTTCATTATTTTTGCAGGTGGCATTCAAAGGAAAAGAGTGGGGCAGCAGATTTCAAGTTATATTTCATGATTCAAGAACTCAAGTTTGCTGATTCTTCATCAAATTTTTTAGACCAGCATTATAAGGCCTTGCTTTTTCATGCTTTTTCATCCAAAAGATCAAATTTTTGAAGAAAGCGGCCAAGATTTTCAATTTTCAGCCATCTGGGTCTTATCATCTCATTCCTCTGAAGAAATTTTCAAGAAGTTCATCAAGTTGCAGCAACTGCTTTTTATTTGCATGTCAGTGAAATCCTCTATATATTCGAATTTTGATCATCTAGATCCTCTCAAAACAATCTTCTGAAGAAAAACCCATATCACAACTTTTTTCAAGAAAAAATTTCAAATTCTAGCGTTGGCTTCTTTTTCGATCAGCCCTTAGTGTTTTTCAAATCTGATCAACTAGGTCCATTCCTAATTACATTCTAAAAAAAACCCAGGTGCCAGCTTTTTTCGTGAAAAATTGAAGAAATTAGGGTTTGCTGCTTTTTAAGTCCAAATTCAAAATTTTCAAAAACAGACAATTTGAGTTGTCTTACAACGAAATTCTCAGCAAAACCCATGTCACAGAAAAATTTTCAAGAATTTGTCCATTGGAGGAAGAAAAATCAGCATTCTAAAAATAGTAAGTTGTTCAAAACTTGTCTGAACCTAGGCGAGCTTACAGTCATTCTTCAAAGTTTTCAGAATGGAATACACTTCCAATGATTTCAAGACCAAATCAGCTCTCTACCATGATTTCATCAAAACAGTTGAGACGGACTTGCATCACATCAAGCCGGTGTTTGATCTACACACTTTGGAGAGCATAGGCAACACTTCAATCAGAAACCTGGGACACTCTGGACTCCTCGCAGCAGCGTCTATTCCTATCTCAGTTCAGAGTTTCGAGTTTGCAATCGCTTGCATCAAGCATTACAATCTAGCTACAAGGGAGATTCAATCAGTTGATGACAAATTGATATGCAGTTTGAAGCCTGACATGATCGAAAAATGCTTCTCCATTCCCCCTTGGCCTGAAAGTGTCACTATCTCAAAGGGCGAATGTGAAAGGATGTGGGAAATGCATAAGGACAAGTACAGTAAGAAGATTGCACAAAGGTGGATGAAGGAAAAACATAAGACTTTGCCTAAGAATGTCGGGCGAGGAGAGTTCAAGGACGAAGTTGCTATCATAATCACCTTGCTCAACAAGGTCACTGGACAAGAAGATGCTCCCAAGTTTCAACCATGGATGTTCTATGTGATTCCTCACATCATGAAGAAAACTGAGTTCTATGATTGCCCCAACTTGATCAGTGACAGATCAGCAAATAACACAGTATTTCCAAATTCATGAGTTCCATATGGTTTCTTACCTAGTCTACCTAGTGGCCTACCAAGGTCAATTCAGACGGTTGAACACCGAGGGATTGTTGATCGTACAACATATCTACAACTATTACCCTCAATTGGAATTCACGAAGTCTCTGCATCACTACAAGAGGGTGAATGAGGCTTTTCTGATGTACACAGTGCGGGACCTGGACAATGAATTGCACGTCCGTATCTCTTCAACTGCCAGCGCAGCAATGGCGGAGTGGGCAGATTGGTTCATACAATTTCCTACTTTCACCAATCTCAGAGTCTGGTTTTTCAGGAGCCCCACACATGCTACCAAGGTACCCATCAGACGAAGTTGTCTTCATGGAGTTCTTAAAGCAGGGTAATGATATCCACGCATTCTTGAGGAATAGAAAGAAACCCGCCCTCAAATTTTCCATTGGGACTGGGAATCTATACATGCAGAACAGCAGCAGATGCTAAAACCATGGGAGATGAGTTAGACAAACTCGGCTTCAAGCCTTACAGCGAGAGACGATCTTATGACCCTCATGGCCTCTACACTGGCTGACTTGAGAAAAACTATGCTCACTTACCCGCTCTCGAAGACTTTTGGGCCAATTGCATAGATGAGTTTGAGGTGCCCAGGCGTAGTTACAGCAGGCTCTCTCTTCACCAGTTGAAAGACTGCTTATCAGAAGACATTGAAGGGTTATCAGATGATGATGACGATGTGCTTCTCCCGATGTATGCTCAGAAGCGAATTGAAGATCAGCCCCTTCCTCAAGTCAATTGGGCTAATAAAGAGTCTCTCTCAGTTGAAGACAAGACAAGACAAGTCCTCGAGTATAATAAAGTTTTCCTAGTCCTCAAAAGGAAAAATTCCATTCCAGTAGCAAAGCCGCCAAGGACACTTCCCTCTTCCTCCAGAGCACAGTCGAAAGGGAAAAGTGTAAAGCAGTCTCAAGAAGGTGTCAAGGGTAGCAGATCGACTAAAAACGTAAGAAGAAGGTTAGACTTCTCAGGCATACTTATACAGGAGCAACCAATAGTCGAAGCAGAAGCTCCTCCTAAAGAGCCCGTACCTCAGAAGGAGACAGAAGAAGCGCCCTTAGCACATGATTCTATACCACTAACAGGGTCTTCACCAATCCATATTGACCTAGATATTGAAGATGATGAACAAATTGCAATTGTACCTCCTAAGGAAGTTAGTAAAGACGCTACCGTGTCTTGGCTTGAGAGCTCCTTGGGAAGGGTAAGAAGAAGACCTTCATATCAGGTGAATTTTGATGACCTTGATAATATCTATCAGGAAGCTCCTAAGAAGAAAGCAAAGAAGCAAGTTCCCTTTGATAGGAATTCTGATGGTGAGATAGTCATGGAGACTGCAATACCCCCAAAGGACAAGAACAGAGATGAAGTTGATATGGACGACTTCGTAATGGTCAAGGCTAATCTTGGTAAAAATACCAGACATGCGGATGTCAATTTGTTCAGAGTCGTGTCTGAAAGCCTCCAAGAAAGAGTGCTCAAGGATGGAGAAGTCAAAGCAGCCCTCAAAGCTGAAATACTACAACTCAGGCTCTTCATTTCAAACCTTGTCCAGGGTACTTCACAAGCTACTCAGTTGCTGCCCCAGGTTTTAGAGACACCAGCTGATCATCATCAATTGAGACAGCTGGTTATTTGTGGGAAAGAAACTCAAGAGTGGATCAAGAGTTTCATTGTCAGAGGAAAGGAGATCTTGGCACGGATGTTTCAATTAAGAGAAAATGCTCATGAGCTACGTCAAGGTATCCAAGGGTTTGAACAATCAATGGCATGAGATCATTATGGCAGATTTAGATACAGCCTATGGTTTAGCGGCTTCAAAAGATCACAAGAGGCAGATCCTTGCTTGGAGAGAGCGCCATGTCTTCAAGGTTATAACCTACGAGAGGATATCCGAGGATTTTATTGCCTACAAACAAAGGGTGATCAAAGCTCTTCTTTTCATCAATGAGTTTGTCACAGAGATTCTTTCTCGGTACAGTCTTGAAGATGGTTCCTACATCGGGCTTGATGAAGTGCAAACTCAATTTCAGAATGTTCTTCGCAGCTGTGATAGCAACAACACAGTTGGTGGCAGAATGAATCACCTTGCCATGATGTCAGCAAAATTTGAAAAAAATGGCCAATGAGGTCGAAGATTTCTTGAGATCAATTGCAAATAAAGAAGATATCTTGGAAAACCGCAACTTTGCTATTGATGGGATAGATGCACCGAACCGAGACACAGTTTCCTACTTTTTAGCAGATGTCATTGAGATTTAAAGCAAGCTTTCATCTAGAAGCTTTCTTTCCGCTTTCTTTCTATTCTTGGAGCAATTCTTATCCATTCTTCGAAGAAGAGAAAGAAGATAATTTGTAATAGTTGGCAGTCCCTGCTTTTTCTGCTGTCTTAGGTGTTAGATGTTATCTTCTTTCTAGATTTAGAAATAAAGCTTGCTTGCTGAGCAAGCTCTAGATTGTAAAAGCAAGGAGATTTTAGGGTTCCCTACTCTGCTTGCCTATAAATAAGAGTCTTTTCTCATTAGTTTTCATTAACCATGCTAGTGATAACAAAACGCTGAGCCTAAGTGCCTTCTATTTGTTATTCAGTGTTGTTCAATTGTTTTATGATAGCGAATTGTTGAGTCTCTTTTAGCCAACAAGTAGTTATTGTAATTGTTGTTCCTATTATGTAAGAACAAGTTTTGCAAGCCTCTTTAGCTGCAAACTCTTGTTCTAGGCATATATTTAGTAATTTTTGTTCCAGAAGTTTGAGAAATAAAATCATGAGCCTCCTTTGCCTTGGTATAACGTCTCAGATTTCCGTTATTTGTGTTATGCTTTTGTGATCTTAATTTCAGCTTACATTGAAGTGTGTAGATGTATGTTGAGAAAGAGTTCTCTTAAGTCTTTGTCAGAGAATCAACCTTGTTCATTTCTAAGTTCTCTTGCTCTGTGTATTACTTGAGAAGTTAGAAACGTCTTTAGCTTAAGTTAGTCGTAGTTGAAATTCTTAATTAGAAAATCTCAGCTGCGGCGTTTGTGTTTTATAAACCTTGTGCTCTAGCTGATCAAAAAGATAGGCAACTTAGTTTTTAGTTTACTTTCTTTCAACACCATCAGCAAGAGGGAGCTTCCCCTCCTAATTTGAAGAGCAGTTTTACTGTGCATAGCTGTCTGTTTCAAATCCGCATTCCAGAGGTGCGAATTTAAACGCTAACAGTTTTCTGGCAACCATCGTGGGGCACGAGGCATAAAACAACAAAGAAAGCTTAGGCTTTATGTCACGGGTATGATACTCTGGCGTCCTACTGCTCCAGTTCAATAGCCTGATCTTACACCTCCAGTTATTCAACCGAATTTCCAGATAATTGAAGGAGAGCAAGTAGACATCATCAGTAGCCTAAGGAGTTTCATCTTTGAGAAGGAGACCCCTGCTCAGTGGAGAAACGTTGTTGTTATTCTAGACAAGGAGAAGAGAAAGCCAATATTGCAGCCGAAAGACCTGTCTTGTCACCACCTGTGTGGGTCTAGACAATCCTAGCGTACATAGTCTATACAAGGAGGAGAACAAGAACAAATCCTCTCTTCCAAGAAGAAGCTAATTCAACAAATCCTTTCCTTCCGCAGACACATCCTACAGAAGTTGGAGGGTCGTCCAACACAGTTCCTGAATTCAACACAATTCCTAAGTTCAATACCATACCTGTGTTCGAGGAAGAAGAACCTGAAGCAATGGGAGATAATAACAACAACCGCAATCGCAATCGGAGAAGAGGTCCCCCACTGCCTTGGGGTGATCATATCGAACCTTTCACCCTGGGAGCAAATCATGAATTACCTAAGGGATCAAGAAAGCACTTTCCACAGTTCCAAGGTGATGGAAGTCAACATCCTGACGATCATCTTTCAGCCTTTTCAATGGCTTGCATTGTTCTGCATGTAGCTCATGAAGACATTGTTGTACGTCTCTTTGTTGAGACTCTCGTGGGAGCTACTGCCGAATGGTTCAATCACCTGGAGCCAAGTTGCATAACCAACTAGGATACTATGACCGAGAAGTTTCTTGCAAGGTTCAAGCCAACTGAAGATAGCCACCAATTGTTCGCCCAGCTCTCAAATTCAAAGGAGGACAACGAACCGATGAGGGAGTTCGTGGTAAGGTTTAACCGCCTGGTCACTCGTCTCTCATACACACTCAATCCATTGCCTGAGATCCTGTTAAGCAGTTTTGTCAACGCACTTCCATCAAAGATAGCCTTTATCCTGAGATCGGCTAACGAGACAAAACTAGAAGATGCACAACAAGGTGCCATAGAAATTGAAGACAGCATGATCACTTCAGGAAAGATCAAAGGAGATGCTATCAGGCCTTTGGTTCAAAGTTCTGCTGATCCGTTACTTCAAAGGGTTGTCAATGAAGTAACTATTCTCAAGAGGCAATTACCTATCCAGCCTACATCTCTTGCTCAAGTTGGACCAGCACCTGCTTTGCCTGTGCCACAACCGTGTCAAGCACCACAGCAGCCTTATCAGCCTCATCAGTCGTACCAGCCAAGGAGAAATAACTTCCAGCCTTACAGGCCACGAGGGCCACCTCCACCAAGGCAAGCGGCTGACAACACACAAAATGTTGTGTTCTGCTCTTTTCATGATTCCACTGAACATAATGGCACCACTTGCCCCGAAAATGTCAGAATGAACAAGATAATGGGATATGCCGAAACTGCACCTGCACCAAGTTTTCTTACCAACTCCAAGTTTGAATGTTGTCTTACCTCAGTCGGACAACTTCGATGGCGACTCTGCAACAGGCTACTTTGAAATTGAACCTGATTTTGAAGATCAAAAAGAAGATTTCCGTTAGTACTCTCTTGCAGTAAATCCTGAGAATCACACCACTACTGTGTTCACAAGAGCTCAGCATATGAAGGCGCAGAGAGAAGAAGAAGAAGAGAGACTGAAGTACAGAAAGACAAAGAAAAAGGAAATGAAGTAGCTTCTACTTCTAATATCAAGACTTCTCAAGAGAATGTCAAAGCAGTTGCTCAAGATTCGTCTTCAACAAATTTTGATATTGTAGATTCCTTGATGAAGAACAAAGTGCAGATTTCTCAGTTAGAGTATCTCCAAGATCATCCAGAACAAGTGGACCGACTTCTCAAGTTTGTGAAGGAAGCACTTGTCAAGCAGCCCACATTACTCGAATCATCCGTTCCGGCGGAAGACAAGCCTAAGCCCTTCTATATTTCTCTATATATAGGGGTTTACAAATTGAGCAATTGTATCATCGATTCCGAAGCTTCGGACAACGTCATGCCTCTACAAGTAATGAACGCTCTAGGACTTTCGTGCACCAAGACAAAGGATAAATGTTACTCACAGGAGTCCAAGTCAGTGCCGTTAGTCGGACAGTTGAAGGATGCTCAAGTGAGGTTGGCGGCCTGTCCTGAAAAGAAAATCATGATGACCATCCTGGTAGCTGATATTCCAGCTAGCTACGGGATGTTGTTAAGCAGAAGCTTTTGCAAGGATCTCGGTGGAGAGATTCAAATGGATTGGTCTTCGGCGAAAATTCCATTAAAGAATGGTACTTTCAAGCTAGAACCAGAGCCCAAGTCTCGATTTGCGGTGGTGAAGTCTCAAGATCCTCAAGCTCAAGTTCTATATCAAGAAAAAAGGCTTGGTATTTATGCCATGCTGTCAGAAATACCTGAAGAAAGTCAAGAGGTCGCATGTACCGCAGACAAATCAACAGAAGACGCTAAGCTATGGACTATGCAATTTGATGGCAGTCGTTCCACTGCTGGTTCGGGAGCGGGAGTTGTGATAAATTCTCCTGAAGGACGGTTGTATCCATTTGCATACCGCTTGCAATTTGAATGTACGAACAACATGGCGGAATATGAGGCGCTTTTCCTAGGTCTCAGAACTGCAAAGGACATGGGTATTAAACATCTTAGTGTCGAAGGTGATGCGGAGCTCGTTGTGAAGCAAGTCAGAGATCAATTCAGAGTGAAAGCAAATCGTCTCCGACATTACAGAAATAGGGTGTGGAATGCAATAGATTGGTTCAAAGCGTTTGATATCAAGTACATTCCACGTCTAGAAAATAGCAAAGCAAATGCCCTTGCAGTGTCAGCTTCACTTTGCATGCCACATTTTGGCTTCCGTCAGAATGCATTTGCCATTGAGTTAATATACAGGCTAGTTGTACCTGACAACGGGGATAATTGGCAAGTCTTTAATGACGATGACCACATCAAGGAGTTTCTTGTTATGGGAGATAATATTAAAGAATTGTTCTTTGAGGGCAGTTCATTTACTCACAAAGAAGCAGTAACAAAAGTTTATGATGCGTCAAAGATTGTTGAAGACAAAGAAAGTCCAGAAGAACCAAATTCAAGCATAATCCAGTTGAAAGGAAATAAAATTCCCAAGGGTTTGGTTTCCTTGGAGAATATTTTTGATAGGCACGACAGATACGTTCAAGATCAGAGAAACTCAAGTGAAAGAACCTCTGTCGAATATCAACAAATAAATATTGGAACAATTGACAAGCCTAGACTTGTTAATCTGGGTACACGCTGCACTGCAGAGGAAAGTGAGAGGTTCATCTCTTTGTTCAAGCAATACCGAGATGTCTTCGCCTAGTCATATGAAGATTTGAAAGTTTTTACACCAAGAGAGTTGCCTCACACAATTCCTCTTCAACCTGAAGCGAAGACCTTTAGGCAAAAGCAAAGACACTACAATTCGCGGACTCAAGATACCATCTACGCGGAAATCCAGAAGATGGTGAATGCAAAGATCATCTTTCCGATCCATCATTCCACCTGGGTGTCAAATATAGTTCCTGTGCGCAAGAAGAACGAAGAAATCAGAATTTGCGTGGATTTCAGGAACTTAAATCAATCATCGCTCAAATTATCCTTTGCCGATTCTTGTAGAAACCCCTGTTCTCACTGTTCCGGAACTGAATAATTTTTTTGATTGTTTTTTTGATTTTTTTTGTGTTTTGGGTTTTTGCATGCAATAATATGAAATGCGATTTTGAAAGGAATACTTCTAAAAATTAAAATAAATGCCAGAAGATATGAACTGAAGCAAATAGACCTCTGAAATGATAGCATATGGAATCATTATTCTTTCTGGATGATTACAAAGTTGAAACCCTAACATGCAAACCAACATGCAAACTAAATTACAACATTAAGAAACCTGATTGCAGCCGCCTATGAGGAGCTTGAAATGGTACGGCCAACCTCAAAAGATCTTCTTCCAGCCTCAAAAATGATGCAAACTCTCCCTATGACCTACGCGTCCAAACTGAAGAAGATAGAAACCCAAAAGACAAGGCGTCCAGGCGAATATGAAAAGTACGGCACTCAAGCTGATTTGTACGGCCCTTGAACAGCAGCAATAAAATCCGTACCTCCTTGAAAATGGTGCCAGATGAAAACTAAATCAGCCACTCAAGAAAATAACTCTATTCTGATGATTTGCAATTAACTCTGAAGTCAAAAAAACTCTGAATAGGCTCTGTAATAACTTCTGGGTGAAGCTATCTCTCTGACAAGCAATAAATCAGCTGATATTTCACAGCCTCTGAATTGCAGACATTGAAGATGGCTCGTTCTCCAATGCAGAATGAAAACTAGAACCCTAGGCTCTGTTCTCAGAAGAAAGAAGCAAAAGTCGATTTTTCCAAAAATGCATAATGAACTTCACTCTCAACCGAACTTTTATATTTTCACAATTAGGGCGAACTTGGCACAAAACCCTAATTTTTAAATAACTTTATATTTTTCACTTAAATCTTTTCCTTAAGTTTGGCGTCCCTTTTTGATATAAAATTTAATTAAAAACTGGCCCCCTTTTATGATGGTCGACCCCTTCATAAGTCACTTTAAGTTATAATATAAAATTATATTATAACTTTATAATTTTAACTTCACTTTTTTTTTTAAATAATATTTATTCTGGCAAATAAATATTAATATCTCTTTGAATATTAGCCCAAAAGATGAACTGTCTGAAGCCTGATGATAAGTGACTGATTCTGCATGTGCCTTGACCATACTGCTAAAAATAGCCGGAGCTCCAACTACATGCAACCACTTACTAAAAATAGTAAGTCAAGCAAATGATGTCCGAACGACCCCAAACGAAAGCCAGACTGAAATATCCTAATAACTGAAGCCAAGCCATGCCTCAACAAGACCCTTTATCCACTATATTAGCCTACAAGGGTCACATGATAGGCCAATCTCAAAAACTGGGAGATGTCAACAGGAAGGGGACATTACAGTCCGCCCCTCCTGAAATTGCTTGTCCTCAAGCAATCTCAACTCAGGATGCTGCAAAATCTCTTCACTCTCCCAAGTAGCGTCCTCCACTGGCAAATCTCTCCACTTCACCAGATATTCCCTGATAGTCCTCCTACGCAACTGTCTCTCTCTGTACTCCAAAATAGACTCAGGTACTAGAATTAACTTTCCCTCATCATCTAAGGGAGGCAACACTACTGAAGGTATCACATGATGACCTAACGCCTTCTTGAGGCGCGACACATGAAAAACATTGTGAACCTTACTGTCTACTGGAAGCTCTAGCTCGTAAGCCACCTCTCCAACTCATCTGACAACCCTGAAAGGACCATAGTATCGAGGCTTGAGCTTCTCTGACCCACTCTTCCTGAGAGTAGACTGTCGGTAGGGCTGCAACATGAGGTATACCATATCACCCACCTCAAAAGATCTCTCAGTTCTTTTCTGGTCTGCATACTGCTTCTGCTGATTTTGGGCCTTCGCTATGTTCTCCTTAAGAGCCCTCATAATGTCCTGGCTCTCTTGCAATAAATCTCCAGCACTAGGCACTCTGCTGTCACTCAGCAGCAAATCAAGGAAACTAGGCGCCTCATACCCGTATAACGCCATGAATGGGGACATTTGTATGGTCATGTGATAAGTGGTATTGTAACAATGCTCACACAAGTATATCCATCTAACCCATGCCTTCTGCTGCCCTGCAATGTAGTTCCTAAGATAACCTTCCACCCATTTGTTTACTATCTCCGTCTGACCATCGGTCTATGGGTGGTAACTGGTGCTCGGTGTAAGCTCGGTCCCGCAAAGTCTGAACACCTCCTACCAGAAGTGGCTCAAGAACCGACTATCCCTGTCACTGACTATGCTCCGAGGTAACCCATGCAATCTGAAAACCTCATGGAAAAATACCTCTGCTACCTGTGTAGCTATGTAAGTGGTGGTGATCGGAAAGAAGTGGGCATACTTCGTCAGCCAATCCACTACTACATATATGCAATCTCGACCCTGGGCTTTAGGTAAGCCTGTAATAAAATCCATCGACAGGCATTCCCACTTCCTATCAGGAATCGAAAGTGGCTGCAACAATCCTGCCGAATATGTGTTCTCCTGTTTGTTCTGCTGACAATCAGGACACTCACGCACATATCGAAGAACATCTACCTTAAGACCTTTCCATGTAAATCTCTCCCGAACCTGTCTATATGTCTTCAAATATCCGGGGTGCCCTGCTGTAGGTATATCATGGAAAGTACGCAAAATGGTGTTCTTCATTTCTAACCCTGGGATCAAGAAAATTATGTTCTTGTAGATGATCAACTCATTTACAAGTGTGTACCTGGTGTCTATAATTGATCCCTCAACAATACCAGATGCCCATGTGTCTTTGGCATACTCTGCCACAATCAAATGCCTCCAATCCTCTATAATCTGTACCATAGAACTCAGATGAGGTCGGCGGGAAAGAGCGTCAGCAACCACATTATGTGTACCTTTGATATAGGTGATATCAAAGTCATATAACTGTAACTTACTCACCCACTTCTGCTGGCGGTCACTCAAGTCTCACTGCCCTAGGAAATGCCTCAAGCTATTATGATCAGTTTTAATGCAAAATTTACTGCCCACTAAATATTGCCTGAATTTGGCCAAGGCATGCATTATGGCCAACATTTCCTTATCATATATGTTGTAAACTCTCTCTGGTCCTCTGAGTTTCGTGCTCTCAAAAGCAATCGAGTGCTTGTCCTGCATAAGCACCGCTCCAATGCCCTCACCAGAAGCATCACACTAGAGCTCAAAAGGTTTTGTAAAATCAGGTAATGCCAACACTGGACACGTAGTCATGAGCTCCTTGAACTTCTCAAAACACTCCTGTGCCTCAAGAGTCCAAATGAATGCACCTTTTTTCAACAAGTCAGTCATAGGTGCTGCATGGCGTGAATACCCATTAACAAATCTGCGGTAGAATCCACACAATCCAAGAAAACCTCGCAACTGTGTAAGGCTCTCAGGGGTAGGCCACTCTATGGTAGCACGGATCTTCTCAGGATCCATCCGCACTCCTTCTGCGTTGATAATATGACCTAAGTATAACAACTCAATCATCCCCAAATCACATTTGGATTCCTTGGCATACACGGACTCCCTCTCCAAAATACTAAGTACTGTCTCCAAGTGAGCCAAGTGCTCCAGACATGTCCTGCTATAGATCAAAATGTCATCGAAGAAGACAAGTACATATCTCCTCAACTGCGAATGGAAGACCCTGTTCATAGTAGACTGGAAAGTTGTTGGAGCATTGTTTAGCCCAAATGGCATAACCACAAACTCAAAGTGTCCACAATAACAGCGAAAAGCGGTCTTCTCAATATCCTGCTCACGAACTCTAATCTGGTGATACCCTGATCTCAAATCTATCTTCATGAAATAACATGCACCATGAAGCTCATCAATAAGCTCATCTATGCGGGGTATAGGATATCTGTTCTTAATAGTCCTCTTATTCAGGACCCTGTAATCTATGCACATACAAAGAGTACCATCTTTCTTCTTCACTAGAACAACTGAAGAAGCAAATGGTGACTTACTCGGCCGAATGTAACCCATAGCGAGCAGCTCCTTGATAGTCTTCTCTATCTCATCCTTAAGCCGCTTTGAGTGCCGGTAAGGAGTAATCATGACGGGCTTGGCGCCCTCCTCAAGCTCTATGATGTGCTCAATACCCCTGTCAGGAGGTTTCCCAGGTGGAATGTCACTGAAAACCTTCCCATACTTAACTCTCAACTGCTGAATGTCAGGATGATACTCGGTCTTATGCTGTCCCTCCTGTGTAGGCATCAAAGTACATTCTGCAGCCCACTCAACCATGTCGTGGCGTATAAGTCTCTCCATCCGTCGGAAGGAAATAGTTTTGATGTTACTATCTCAGATGGCGTTTAATATATGAGTCTTCCCATCCACCTCAAACCGGATCTCCATGTCTTTAAGGCGTAGTGTAACCTCCTCAAGTGAATGAAGCCACTGCATGCCCAAGACTAAATCTATATCGCCCATATTCACCACATGATAATCAGCTTTGAATTCATAATTATTCAAGCATAAAGGGAGATCCCTAATCATACGGTTACATGTGAGAGTGTAACCATCAGCCACCTTAACCCGAATACCTTCAAACTCTTCAGTCATGATCCTACGCCTCTCCACAAATCGGGCATCAATGAAATTATGGGTGGCACCTGTGTCCAAAAGGGTGATAACCTTTTGACCAGCCAGAACTCCACGAAGTCTGAAAGATCCCTGCTACTGAATGCTAGACAATCGTGCCTCCTGGAGCTGAAATCCTGCCTCTACCTCTGCCTCTACCTTAGGCTCTGAAGCCTCTGCCTCTGACTCCTCAGAACTCTCCTGCTGTTCGGAATTTTCAGATTCCGAATCTTCATAATAAGCCCACATAATTTTGTTAGCCTTGCCTTTAGGCCTCAAAGGACAATCGTGATTAGCATCATAGGGACCCTTGCAATAGAAGCAAAGCTTCTTCTTGCGCAAATCATTAAGGGTCTCGTGATCCAATGGTGGTGCAGATTTTCCTTTCGAATCATTCTTAAAATCTGGTTTCTCTTTGTTCTTATTGAATCCCCTATTGTCTTTAAATGAAGAATTACTCCTGGAGTTGAACTTGCTGGATGGGGTTGCAAGTTCCATGCTTCATGCTTTCTTCATGGCTTCCTGTAGTGAAGGAGGATCGAAAGCCTTGATCCAACCTTTCAGTGGTTCGGATAAGCCCTCAACAAACAAAACTACCAGCTTCCTCTCTGTGATGGGACCATAACTGCCAAGCGCTGAAATTCACTCATGAAGTGATCTAAACTGCATGTTTGTTTCAATTGTGCCAAGTCTCTGAAGTAAACCTCTGGATCTTTCTTATCAAACCTCTCCACAAGTCTATCCACGAAGTCCTGATAAGTTGTCACCTGGTTATGCTGGAGCGTGATCATCCCATGAGACCACCAATCATGTGCAACTCCCTCCAAATGCAAGGTGGCATATTTAATGGCCTCAATCTCTGTCATGGGTCTCAAGGCTAAAAATGTATCAAGCTTATGGATCCAAGCTTGAGCTGTCATCTTACCACTACCATCAAATGAAGGTAAAGTGAGCTTGCTTGCAACACGCGTCAGCTCACTGTTTTGGTTCTTAGGCCTTCTGTCTTGCCTGACTGCTCGATAGTGTTCTCTCCTCTGGTTCACAAATCTCTCAAATGTCATCCTCTCTCGCACCTATGGAGCCAACAATTCCCATTCATCATTTGCAGCCATGATGGTATCTGCGAACATCTCCTCTCCTGCTTCTTCTGCAGGTGCTACCTCCGGTTCATTTCTAATGAAAGTAGGACGAGTAGGCCTGTCTGCTGTCCAGGATCGAGTCCTCTGAGCTCTGGGTGATCCCACTGCACTCATGTTATCTCCTTGTTCTCGATTTTGTCTGTCCGGTTGATTCATGCGCTCAACCAAGGTGGTGAGTGCCTGCAAAGCCTGAGCAACCTGCTGCTGTTCTGCAGCCATGTTTCTGAAAAATTCTCTTTCTTCCCGTTCCTCATCTCTGTGCCCTCTGGGTGGGCTGCCAGCTTGCCTGTCACCCATTTCAGCCAAAGGTACCTCTGTAAATGGGTTATCAGTTTGCCAGTGTCTCTCTTGTTCTGCTCTTCTACGGGTGTAATACCTGTGAGGTCCAACCTCTTGTGGTTGCATGTGACTTTCAAACCCTCAGAATGGCAGGAAACCGCTTTGATACCACTGTAGAAACCCCTGTTCTCACTGTTCCGGAACTGAATGATTTTTTTGATTGTTTTTTTGATTTTTTTTGTGTTTTGGGTTTTCGCATGCAATAATATGAAATGCGATTTTGAAAGGAATACTTCTAAAAATTAAAATAAATGCCAGAAGATATGAACTGAAGCAAATAGACCTCTGAAATGATAGCATATGGAATCATTATTCTTTCTGGATGATTACAAAGTTGAAACCCTAACATGCAGACCAACATGCAAACTAAATTACAACATTAAGAAACTTGATTGCAGCCACCTGTGAGGAGCTTGAAATGGTACGGCCAACCTCAGAAGATCTTCTTCCAGCCTCAAAAATGATGCAAACTCTCCCTGTGACCTAGGCGTCCAAACTGAAGAAGATAGAAACCCAAAAGACAAGGCGTCCAGGCAAATATGAAAAGTACGGCACTCAAGCTGATTTGTACGGCCCTTGAACAGCAGCAATAAAATCCGTACCTCCTTGAAAATGGTGCCAGATGAAAACTAAATCAGCCATTCAAGAAAATAACTCTATTCTGATGATTTGCAATTAACTCTGAAGTCAAAAAAACTCTGAATAGGCTCTGTAATAACTTCTGGGTGAAGCTATCTCTCTGACAAGCAATAAATCAGCTGATATTTCACAGCCTCTGAACTGCAGACATTGAAGATGGCTCGTTCTCCAATGCAGAATGAAAACTGGAACCCTAGGCTCTGTTCTCAGAAGAAAGAAGCAAAAGTCGATTTTTCCAAAAATGCATAATGAACTTCACTCTCAAGCGAACTTTTATATTTTCACAATTAGGGCGAACTTGGCACAAAACCCTAATTTTTAAATAACTTTATATTTTTCACTTAAATCTTTTCCTTAAGTTTGGCGTCCCTTTTTGATATAAAATTTAATTAAAAACTGGCCCCCTTTTATGATGGTCGACCCCTTCATAAGTCACTTTAAGTTATAATATAAAATTATATTATAACTTTATAATTTTAACTTCACTTTTTTTTTTAAATAATATTTATTCTGGCAAATAAATAATAATATCTCTTTGAATATTAGCCCAAAAGATGAACCGTCTGAAGCCTGATGATAAGTGATTGATTCCGCATATGCCTTGACCATACTGCTAAAAATAGACGGAGCTCCAACTGCATGCAACCACTTACTAAAAATAGTAAGTCAAGCAAATGATGTCTGAACGACCCCAAACGAAAGCCAAACTGAAATATCCTGATAACTATAGCCAAGCCATGCCTCAACAAGACCCTCTATCCACTGTATTAGCCTACGAGGGTCACATGATAGGCCAATCTCAAAAACTGGGAGATGTCAACAGGAAGGGGACATTACAATCCTGGAGCACACCTTGCAGACAGTTACCAATTCAGAGATGCTATCCTTATTGGACGGTTTTTCTGGTTATAATCAAATTGCAGTAGCTGAAGAAGATCAGTACAAGACGGCATTCACAACCCCGTGGGGTACATTTGCATATGAAAGAATGCCCTTCGGCCTCATCAACGTCTGTGCTACATTTCAGAGAGCCATGGATTTGGCATTTGGAGACTTGAGGAATAAAGTAATTGTTGTTTATTTAGACGACTTCACTGTTTTCTCGAAGACACGAGGAGATAATTTTTCACATCTAGGGAAGGTCTTCGAGAGATGCAAATACCACAAAATATCGCTGAATCCCAAAAAGTCTATCTTCGCAGTGACGGAAGGCAAGTTGCTTGGCCACATCGTCTCCAAGGAGGGAACTCGAATTGACCCGAGTCGGGTTGAAGCTATCAGAAGTTTGTCTCTTCCAACAAACAAAACAGGGGTACATTCCTTCTTTGGTAAGGTAAATTTCATACGAAGATTTGTACCAGATTTTTCTGAGTTGACGAAAGATATATCTGCTATGATGAAGAAGAAGACAGTTTTCAAGTGGAGAGAAGAAGGTAAGAAGGCATTTGCAGCAATAAAAGAAGCCATCAGCCAAGCTCCAGTGCTAGTCCGTCCAGATTTTGAAAAGGATTTTATCCTTTATTGCTATGGATTAGAGCTTACCCTGTCCGCCATTCTAACACAGAAGTTAAATGAAGAAACTAAGTCTCCAATAGCTTTCATGAGCAGCAGAGTCAAGGACAGTGAATCAAGATACTCTCAGATTGAAAAGAATGCCTATGCAGTGGTTCGAGCTGTAAAGAACTTCAGATTTTATATCTTGAATTCACACACCATTGTATAAGTCACAGATCCAACAGTGAAAAGCATGCTAACTCAACACGAGATGGGCTCAAAGAGAGGAAACTGGGTCGCGAAAGTGCAAGAGTATGACTTGGAGATCAAGCCAACCAAACTTGTCTGCGGCAAAGGTCTTTGTCAATTGATAGCGGAGGATGGTGATAAGAAGCTTCAAGCCAAAGGTATACCTGAAATTGAACACGAAGAAAAGGAGGATCTTCCAATGGTCTTACTAATTGAGTCTTCGGGAGAATGGTTTATTGAGATATGGTATTACCTGACATACGGTGATTGTCCGAATCACTTGAACAAGCTACAGAAGAGAACGATAAAGCTGAAAGCACAGAATTATGTGATCATCAACAACGTCCTGTACAAGCGAGGGCTCGACGGAACCTTTTTGCTGGGTGTCACCAAAGATCAACAACGACGTTTGCTAGAAGCCTTCCACAATCAAGCATGCAGTGGCCACTTTTCTTCAAAGGTGATAGCTTTCAAGATCTTGCGGGCATAGTTCTTTTGGCCGACCATGTTTCGCGATGCTTATGAATGGGCGCAGAAGTGTCAGTTATGTCAGCAGTTTGTTGGCAAGGCGAGGTTGGCAGCTACTCCTCTTAGGCCAGTTGTTATAGACGCTCCATTTCACCAATGGGGTTTAGATTTTATTGGTCCGATCAACCCACGATCCAGCAAGGGGCGTATTTATGTCCTTACAGCCACTGATTATTTCACTAAATGGGTTGAGGCCATTCCCACCAAGCGAGCTATGTCTGAGGTCGTGTGTGAGTTCTTGAAGGAAAACATTGTTACACGCTTCGAGGTGCCTCACAAAATTGTGACAGATAATGCAACATGTTTCTCATCTAAGGAACTACTAGAGTTTTGTTTCGATCACAATGTCAATCTATCTCATTCATCAGATTATTACCCTCAGGGTAATGGGCAAGCTGAATCATCGAATAAGAACATTGTCACAATCATCCGAAAGTTGGTTGATTCCAGTCAACGAACTTGGCATAAGAAGCTCTATGATGCTCTCTGGGCCGACAGAATTACTCCGAAGAGAGCCATTGGCACCTCACCCTTTATCCTCCTGTATGGTACGGAAGCAATGATACCTATCACGCTGAAGTTGTCTGCTTTGCAGCTGGCGCCCGCAGTAGAAGATGGAGAGTTCACAGATCCTATTCAGAAACGCATTTTGTACCTAACAAAGGTCCAAGAAGAAAGGGTGGAGGTGGTAGACAGAATCACTCAACATCAGGAACGAGTGAAGAAAATTTTTGATAAGAAAGCTCGCCATCGAGATTTCGAGGTTGGAGATCAAGTCCTCCTATGGGATAAGAGACATGAGCCCAAGGGAATGCACGGAAAATTTAATTCCTTGTTGTTGGGGCTTGTTGTGACCTTTTCACACATCGCCCCATTGCAAATGGGAACCCTTTGTTTTTTTTGCTTTTTGGCTTTTTGCCTTGGCATCACAACTGCTTATCACCATGTTTCTTTACAATGAGGAGTTAAAGTTTTGAAGAATCATCCAAGCCAAGCAAAGAATTTGAGCCTAAATCATTGTCCAAACATCACCACAGTGCTTAGGAGGCCCGAGGGACGAAGATCGACTGTCGTTTCGGTCAATTCTGACATCTCCTACTTTTTGGGGATTGCCCCTTCGGACCCCCTATTTTTTAGGGACTTTATTTTTGGCATTTTTGGCCCATTCTGGACTACCTATTTTTTAGGGGCTATTTTTAGAAAGTTTCTATTTTTGTCAAGGTTTCTATATTTGGAAAAGCCCTGAATTTCGAAAATCCACTCAGAAGTTCCAAAAACTCAATAGAACTCTCAAAAAATTGATTTGAAATTTTATGAAATTCATGGTGAAAATCAGAAAATTGATAAAAATCTGGAAAAATCAGTCCAAGAAATCACGGAAAATGGTGAAAAATCTGGGAAATTCATGAAGAAATCTAAAAAAATCATGGCAAAATGGCCCAGGTATGACTGAAAATCATGGCAAGAATTCATGGAGGCATGAAAAGAAGACTAAGATTCATAACCAGCAGGGAAGGAAGAGTAAAATTAATGGCCTGATGAAGTGGTAAGTCCACCCAGCTCACAAGGCAATGGCATGAGCTTATGACAGGTCCGCCTTGGAATGGCTTGGTAAAGGATGAAGTCCGCCCTTGGAAGCAACACAAACTATGGCATGGAAAGGCGGTAAGTCCGCCCAGCTGATGGCACAAAGATATGCCAAGTCCGCCCTTGGACAATAGTTGAAATGGCATAAACTATGGTGAAGTCCGCCCAAAGCACTATGGCAAGGAATAAAGCCAAGTCCGCCCCATGTGAAGTGGCATAGAAACAAGCAAAGTCCGCCTTGAGATGGCATAAAGTCATGCCAAGTCCGCCCACCATAAAGAAGAATGGCATGAGTTAGTATGAAGTCCGCCCTTGGACAAAGGAAAGATAGCTCAACACTTAGTGAAGTCCGCTCCAAGGAAAATTGAATGGCTCTAGCATAGGCTAAGTCCGCCTTGGGAAAAAAACACATGGCTAAACAAATGGAAAGTCCGCCATACCAAGGAGTGAGGGAAAATTAAAATTTTGCCTAAGTGTGGACTTTGGAAATATTAAAAATATTCTTGGCACCTTAAGAAAATTCGCCATACTTAGAGAAAATAAGAAAATAATTCTAAGTCCAACATTTATATGTCTAAAGTATTTTCGCCTGAGACTTAGGATGGAAAGAAAATTATGGCAAAATGAAATAGGAAGATGAAAATTATGGCAAAATAAATTTGGAAGATGAGAATTATGGCAAAATGAAATTGGAAAAAAAAATTCGCCTAAGGCAATGGCAAGAACTTCTTGAAGTCCGCCCTTGCAACATGGAAAGAAGTCTTCAAAGTCCGCTATAAGGAATGGTGAGAATGTCCGGACAAGAGGAAAGTCCTACCTTGGCACTTAGAAAAGTGACAAAGCACATGCAAAGTCCGACCTTGGAGAAATGGAGTTGAAAAAGGATTCTCAAAGTTCGCCTAGACCATCAAGAGCACATGGAAAAGAAAGTTGAAAGTCCACCTAGCAAATATGATAAAATTTGTCTAAGGCATGGAACATCTAGAGGGAAGAGAGAATATGGAAGACTTGATAAGAGGTCCGACCTCAAGAGAGAGACATGGAGAATTTGACATGAAGTCCTCCAACATTTGAAGATAGATGGAAAAAGACTCTCAAAGTCCGCCATGGAAAAGTGTTCACCAAGCCCAACTTGTAGAGAGAGAGTATGGCAAAACAATGAGAAGTCCAATTTCGAGAGATAGAAATGAAAAGTCAAATATGGAATATGCTCGTGCCAAGATGAAAATGACGAAGAGAGTATGAAGTTTCCTTTAAATTCAAAACGAAATTCACTTTGATATTAGGAGAGAGAGTGTTAAAAAATTCAGCACGAGGCCAAATTTCAGGAGAGAGGAAATGAAAATCTTCATCCAACATTGGGATTAATGAATAATTTTTGCCATGGCTAAATAAGATCAAATCAAATCAAATAAATTAGCCATTTTGGAGAAAATTAAAAGCTTGAAAATGAAATTTATAAAAATCTTTCAAAGCTTATTCTGAAAAGTTGTCTTTAGGAGAGAAAAAATCTGAAATAAATTTGTTTTATTTTACTGCAGGTGGATGACTACACAAGGCGAATCTTCAAAGAGGAAAATGGCAAAGAAAGTATAAAGTCCGACTTGAAGGGAGATAAAAAAAGAAACTTGGGAGTCCACCCTTGCACATGGCAAGACCAACAGGAAGTCTGCCAAGAATTTGGCATCAAGAAGACAACAGCAGGCACATCATCAAGTACATCCAACTTACACAAGCCAAATTCAAAATTGAAGACAAATCCACCGGCGAGGTTTATTTGAGCACAAAAATGGCCAGAATCTTGAAGATGTTACAAAATGAAATTGAATAGCCAAAATTTGGCTAAGTATGGGAAATTCTCCACGGAGAAAGTTCCAATTTCCTCCATTGCGGCGAAAGCACAAGGGAGTTCCTCTCCAAATTCAAGGCACGTGAAGGAATTCCAAAGCAATTCGGGAAGAAAGACTTAATAACTTCAAGTCTAAATAGGTGCTCCAAGGCGAGGAGAGAAGAAGAAGCCAAAGTAATCCAAGATCAAAGTGCAAAGGACAGAATCATTGGCAGGAAAAAATATTCTAAGGCAAGAACATGGAAAAAGAACAAAGTAACCAAGGAGGACATCCAACCTACTGAAGTGGTGCCTCGACCAATCAGATTGTTCCAAGTCAGCACATCCAGATTCAACAACTTTCTATTTTATTTGTTGGTTCATATTTGGTAAAAAGGACAAGTGTCCTCGAATGTAATTTTCTCATTGGTCGAGGAGTAATTAGTTGTAACAAACCCTAATTAGGGTTTTATTCTGTAATCTCGGTCGTTGATCCTGAATTAATCTTGGCCATTGAACTGTAATCGGGGAACCTATAAATTGAGCTCACCCCCTCATTTGTAAAGCATGGGAACATATTGCAAAACATGTTGAGATAAGCAATTGTTGTAAGATTGCCAAAGTAATAAGTAATGCATGCATTGTTCTGATGGTGCTTACTTCTCTTACTTTGGAGTTGTCATGGTTCTTATCCCTCATCATAGTTTAGATTTCTTTTCATGTATGTTAGATGAATGCAAGATTTGATAAGTATTGATTTATGGTGAAACTTTTGCTCATACTTTCTTTGAATGGATGATTTTCATTCAATGCGTAAAGTTAGCCTAAGCTTATTTTGTGGATGCTTAACTTCTGTCTGGATAAATATTGTTCGATTTGATGGTAGTTATTCATGACGTGAAAATCATAAGCACACTCCCTTGAAGATTGCACCCCCCTTTGTGTAGTTGTCGCTGAGCGTGGCGAAGCAAAGCGTGGTTATTGGTTCCACCAAGTCAATACCGTCTCTTGAATTCTTAGGAGTAGGTTAGAACTTCTGAACCCTTATCTCCTTTTTTAGTTTGTTTGATCCATGACCCAAACCATAGAGCTTCATTGTCTACCAAACTTCTACCAAACTGAAATCTCTCCGCCTCAATGGCTAGGCAACCAAGAAACTAATGTTTTCCAAGCTTCAACTCCACAAAAGCTCACAGCACAAATTCCAAGGCATTAAATGAATGGTACGACCCTAGGAGAGGGTCGAACTCATTAATAAATCAGCCACTTCTTTATAAATTTTGATTTTGCACAAAAGGAAGCGCCTCAAGCAGACAATTTGAAAGAACCAATACCCATGTGCAAATAAAAATTCACCCTTAAAGCTGTACGCAAATTTGTCTTGCAGCCATTAATGAATCAGCAACACAAAACTATAAAAATAACATCAAATTCTCCACAGAATGAACTGAAACAAATTGCAAATGCTCTCTATGAGGTTGGCGCCCAATATTCAATACCAAGACTGCATCAAAACTCAACATACAATTTACCACAAAATCCAAAGCTCTCTTGAAATGGTACGGTCTGCTAAGAAGGGCGAACTCCAAGATAAATTCAAATACTTCAAAATAAATTCTAAAAATCTGCAATTAGGGGCGCCTATAGAATAGGAATCAATATAACCAATACGCATAAGCAGAATTAAATCATACAAAGAGTTGTATTTGAAAATCAACTTCAGCCATTGAATAACCAGCAAGTAATAAACTAGAAAATATCACCAAAATTCGCCACGATGAAGCTCTGTATGCACTTCTGAGTGAAGCACACTCCTAATTGACCATCTAGGGCGCCATAGTTTCAGGCCCAAAGAATGGTGTCACTTTGCTAAGCTTCCCCTTAGCCAGGTTCTGAATTCAATCTAGCAGCATTTTGTTATAATTTTCCAAAGATGATCAAATGCTGGAGCAAGGCTTGCTTTTATAACTTTGAAGGTGACTGATGGCTCTTCAACTTCCATTTTTTTTCCCTCCAAAAGGGACGCCTATTTCATCTTTGAAATATATTAATTTTTAAAACACTTTATTCCACCTTATTTAGGCGTCCAAACTTCAAGGCACAAAATACTTTAGAAAATATTAAATATTTACTTCATGAAGCGTCCCCCCTTCATGTCCACCTTTTAAAACAACTTAAGTTAATGCACTAGGCCAAGGGATCAACTTGAAATTAAAACATTAATGCCTTGAAATATACTATTTCTCCAAAAATTACACTTCTAAAGCCAATGCCAAAAATAGTAAGTTCATCACAAAACCAACAGAAAGTCGAACTGAGCTGGAAGCAAGATTTATTGAAAGTGGAAACCCTAAATTTGCAAATCTAAGTAGCCTACGAATTCCCGGAAATAGGCTAAATCCAAATGAAGAGCGTATGGCCAAAATGGGGACATTACATTAGCCTGTCATCAGGTCCTCGTAGGCTAATAATGCTGATTAGAGGACCTTATGTGGGAGTCTTTGGGATCTCCAAATGGCAGTTGATAGTGTTTTCTCCTCTAGTTTGTTGGCATATTCAAAGGTGATTTTCTACATGGGTTTCTAACTCCGTTTATGCATACTTACTATTTATAGTAAGTCAGTGGGATGTTGGGAGCCAACCTTACTATTTATAGTAAGGCATCCAGTTGGGCAGAGTGAGCAGTGGGTTAGCTTGTGGTGACGTCAGAATTAATTAATGATGATTATTGATGCAATTATGGTATTTAATTATTATTAAAAATTTAAAATCATACTTTAATAATAATTAATTAATTATAAAGTGAAAATATTAAATAACTTATTGACTTTATTATAAAGGCATTTAATGATATAAAGTCAAATAATATAAGTCATTGTTTTGAGCGCCTAAGTGGAAGATATATTATAAAGTCAACAAAAGCAAATAAATTATATTATATTCAATGATTTAATTGCTCATGGGAAATTGTGCCATTTGGGAGGTGATATAAAAGGCTTTCAAAAAGCAAATAGATTCATTTTACACTTGAAAATATTTTGTTGCTTTGGCATTTGGAAGTGAAACCAAGGGTTTTCAGCTGCAATCTGATCTTGGAGAATGTTTTTCTCTCAGATTCAAGCATTCTACAAGTGTGAAATAACACCCAAGGTTTGCTAAACAGGTGACTTTACATCAGAGGTCACAATTGTGCTTTCAGGAGTGATTTTCAGAGCTATTTCATAAGTTTGGTTGTGCAGATCAGAATTCCATTGGAGGATTTATTTGCTGGTTGTCATTCATTGCTGTTGCAACCCCATTAAAGCAGGCCGTACAACATTAATTGCAGGCCGTACTTCATCAAAGGAGGGCATGGGAATACCTAGGCTAAAACGCCTAGGGTTTTGAGGTGTAATCTTCATTATTTGAGGCATCTAGTTATTTGCATTCAATCAGCAGCAGATTTAAGGTGGAGAAGACATTCATTTCAGCAGGGTGTCCATGACAAGGGTTTGCCAGTTGCTGATATAAATTTCTAGATTTGCAAATTGTTATGCTAAGGCTTCCGAGTATGGTGATAAATGATCTTTAAGCATTGTATAAAATTTGTTTTGAATATAATAAGAGTTTGCTTCAGTAGTTTGTCTTGATTGCAATTGTTCATATATATATCTTGCTTGCTTCTCCTGGCAAACTTTCATCAAAAAAACTCAAAACAAGCAAAAACCATAAAAACCGAAAAATCTCAGACAAGGCAGTTGCAGTAGTAAATATCTCAGAACAGGGGGGGATATTCCATTAGATAATCACTTTAATTCATGCACCATATATATATATATATATATATATACCTTTAAATTGGGTGATTAATCTTTTAAAAGGAAGTCGGCCATCTAATAGTATAAATAATACTTTGATTTCAGCCTCAAACAATTTCCAATATATCTATCTATTATGGCACTTAAGACAATCTTAGGGCTATTGGCATCAATGTTGTCTTTGTCCATTCACAAATCTTGTCCTAGTCTTACCTAAATCTAATCTCTTCTTTGACTCCTTAATAGTTTGCATAGCATCTTCACTGATAAGATCATTTCTCTCAAAACATTTGACTATATTAAATCACTGTGACATTAATTTTCCTTTGCAATCTGACAATGATTTCCTTCTTGACATTAATGACAACTCTCTTGCCCACATTTGACATTAATGACAATATGTCCAACAATCTCGTTCATTCATCAAAGATAATGAATATCTTCTTGACATCAATGACAATCTTTCCAACACCCATCAAATTAGAGATGATTGATCCACAATCAGGTTGGATCATCTAAGTTGAGGAACATGTCTTCAGTAAGGATGAACTTGCATAGGTTGATATGGCTGAGATTGAAGACGCAATAGTCAGGACAAAGGAGAGAGCATGAGCAGATCCCTTGGATGTTGATGTCACCAACATACTCAAAGATTCCGTGGCCATATAAACATCAAGAACCAATCTCAGATGCAAGTGGAAGATCCACCATAGAGCTATAGATGTTCAGTCACATGATGCAATCTCCTCTAAACCATGGTTATACTTTTGATTTTATTTTTGAAACCATCAATAGCATAATTCATGAGTTTTGTATGCCTATGACACTTGGGAATATTTATATATTTCAAAATTTTCTTTCCTTCAACTCATATCTGAATTTGTACTCATTTGATTGATGTATGCTTGTGTATGTGATCAAACTAGCTTCTAATTGATTAGTTTATTATGTCTTTAAAAGTTGATTTAGTGAAAGGTGCAAAGTGAAAGCTTTTAATCCTTAAAAAAATTCTATATTTCATGGTGTTTTCAATTTGCCAAGTTTGAGTGCCAAATCCAAGTCTCAGTCAAAAACCATCATTCTGAATCCAAGAATTGTAACTATGCTTTCTACTACCAACTATATGTTTCAAAAGAAGCATTTTAATACACAACAAAGCAGATCTCTAGTGAATGGCAGCTTTTCAACAACCAAATTGTCCTCACATCTACATCTCATCTTTTTGAGGTTCTACATAGTTTAGCTCATTTTCTTTCAAATTTCGTTGCAATAATTTGTTTTAAAGTAAAATTCAGTAACATTTTTATTAGTTTAAAATGTTTTCTTAAGACCTTTGTTTTTAAGTTTTATTTAAGATGGTGGCATCCTCTACTCTTACAATCAAGGGTTTGAGTTTCATGACCATTTATAATGATGGGTTGCTTCACTACACAACAGAGTAAACTAAAACATTGTTTGTTTTGTTGATGTCGGTTTTGCAGAAGTTTATTGAAAAATAACTGATTTGGGACCAAATGTGCATTGCTCAAGGGTCTTATGGTAACCATCCATGTATCAATAAATGCCTAAAAGTTGCAATCCGAATTTGGAAACATGCTACATAATTTAAATAAATTTGAAAATAATTCATGTTAAATTTTATTAAGCATTACACTAGGAGAACAATGGCAAAGCTATTAAATTTTGTAATATTATTTTCATGTTCACAATTAAATTTCAATGCCAATTCACAGCCATATTATATCTTAGACAGTCACCAAATATATTTGTGGTATTCAAATGAGTACAATGACTGTACCAATCGTCTAAAAGATGAACAAACTGCAATTATTCTTTTGAAATTTTATTGCAGAAATGCTACCAGATATGAAGAAATGTAAGATTTTTACAGACCATATGTATCAATATATAAAACAACCGCAGATTGTCATTCCAAAATGGTGGTTTTATTTAAAAAAGAAGAACTAGTGAGAAATGTCAAGTCATATACACACATTAACTGTCAACATATCTAACAAAACATTTTTTAAAGAATTTCATAATCTAAAAATTCTAAATAACAATAGATTTTAGATTTTTCATTTGCCACAAAAGTCCAAAGGCACCGTGAGATTTCATACACCTACCTCGGTAGGATTCTTCTTGAGGCAAAGGGAAACAAACTCCTTCATAGGACGGGAAAAATGGTCGTCAAGCTGTTCATAAAAATAAAAAATTACTATTGACTTCATCCACATTTAATTTCAATTTTAAATTACTGGTTAAATTTTTTTAAGTGGAATCATTTTTCTCTGAGATAAAAATTTCTATCTGAAGCATTTTTCAAAGATACAAAACTATAAACATGTGATAAACAAAAACCAACTAGAAACAAACGCAGAAATACCTGTGGGGGGCTATTTTTAGGAATAAGAAATAAAACTCTCATTGGATGAAGATCTGCAAATGGAGGCTCCCCCTTAGCCATCTCAATAGTTGTAATACCCAAAGACCATATGTCTGCCTGTGTCATGTCCGCATAGTCAAAACTTAAATCCGATTTAAAATAGGCAATGGCAACATAATAACCCATTCTACATAGCTTACTGAATTGTATGCTTGATTTACCTTTTCATTGTATCCATCTGAATTCTGAATAACCTCTGGTGCCATCCAGAATGGAGTACCAACAAATGTCTAGATCAACCCCCATCAAATTATACACAATCAGAGGAAATAAAACAAGTCACAACATTCACATAAATAGAAAATTTTCAGCTGTAATAGATTATTTGTATTTAACCTAGAAACAAATGCGGTAATCATATTCTACACCATAAAACAAGGTATATAATGGTCTACTATGTTTTAATCACTTTGAGCAAAATTCATAGCTGTTTTTCACTTGTCATTGGATTTCAAAAGTAGAGATGTATTAGTGATAGAAATGAAAAGGGTGCATGGGGTTTAGCAAGAGAATGTAAATCTAGAACCAAAAGCTAAAAGAATACTTCTCAACCGCAATAAGTCTGTGATAACCCAAGATGAAATAAACTACAAATATTTTCTTAAACAGAAGCAAAATGATAAAGCATAGAGAGGTAATGTAAAAACGCATAATTTTCATCCACATTGAAGGCAGAAACTGTAGTGTTATTATCAATATAGTAGAAAATAATAAATCTAAATGTCCACGTATAGAGAGCAGTGTTACAAAACTCGCCGAAACTCACCGAGTCTGGGCGAGTTGCGAGGTGGATGACCCTAAACAAGTCCCATAGACTCGGCAGCCAAGTACTCGCCGAGACTCACCGGACTTGTCGAGACTCGCCGGACTCGCTAGACTCGCCAAAACCGGCAAGTCTCGTGCCTCAGACTTGGCCATTTTAATTAAATTTTTTTAAAAAAATTCCAATCTTTCATTTACAGATTTTTTAATTAAATGGTGTGCGCCATGAAGGTTTGTGTGGTTTTGAAGGTCTTCATTTGGGATTGGTGGTGGGGGCTCTACCCCTCAACCCCGCCCTATATCGCGATAGGGAGTGCACCCCGGGCGCTGCCCCGAGACCCCGCGAGGGGCGCTGCCCCTTCACCCCGTTGGGGGTGCTGCCCCCAGACCCCCGCAAGGGGCGCTGCCCCTTGACCCCACTAGGGGCGTTGCCCCCAAACCCACGCAAGGGGAACTGCCCCTTGACTCCACTAGGGGCGCTACCCCCAAACCCCTGCAAGGGGCACTATCCCTTGACCCCGTTGGGATGTTTCCCCCAAACCATCATCAAACTATAGGTCTAAGCATGTTATAGGCCAATGATGAATCATGATCATAAAACCTACAAAATACATATACAAAACTCATGGAATATGAAATCCATGGCATCTAAACAAATATCAAAACTAAAAATATAAGTCTATGGCTCAGAAGAGCTTGCATTACCCATCCCAAGATCACAACAAGTCATGTGCTAGTGTCTACGATAGGTCCTAGATGATGATGTAGCCATGATACTTGCTTGCGTCTCAATGATTGGTGTGTATATTCAAGTGAGGAATTTATTATCAAAAGTTTATTGTAGCCTTCAAGACTACATGTTTTGTTGTCTAATGTATGAAACAAGATAATCCTTGATTATGGCTTTGACTGTGAAAGATGTAGAGATTTGCAAAAGGGGATACATTTGACAATATCTATATATCTGAATGTGTTATTTCCTTCAACTAAAATTTGCATTTATACTTATGCGATCGATGTATGTTTGTGTATGGGATCATAGTGTTCATGTTTATGGCAGCGTCGGTCACATCTTCCAGCCCATATCGCATAAGGAGAGCAATTAAATTGTAGCCTATCGGCTATTTAATTGTTGAGAATGATTTTATGATTGGCCACGTCAATTCATAAATGATGGTTAATATTTATTTAATGTGAAATGGAACGATTATCTTAGAGGCGCGATTCTTTATGGAGGCAGACTTCTTATTTGTAAAAGACATGCCTCTTGGATGAGGCCGACATGTTGTTTTTTGGAGAGTCACGTCTCTCCCTTTACCTTGTATTTATACACCTTGAATGCACTTCATTTGATATCGATCCATTCCATCCACATTCATTCACAAGTTCGAATTCCATCAAGCACGAGTTCATTCACTAGAGCAGATCGTTCTTGTTGAAGGCTGTGATTCATCATCAGCGAATTATATCTGGTTGTATTTGTGATAGCATCATCTTGTGGTGCATTCTCTTGGGATCATAATCGGCCTCTATTGTCAAGGAGACTCTATTGTGATTCAATATATAAGAGATATATTGTTGGTGGGTTTTTCTCCTTCAAGTGGAGGGTTTTCCCAGGGTATCTGCTGTGTTATTGTGTTGAATTTTGAATTAATTATCTGTGCTCTAATCTGATCATAAAACTAACATGGTATCAGAGCGGATTTGAAGAAGATCTTGATCAGATTTTTATTACAGCGATACTCTTTATTCTCTTTCTCATTGTTTTCTACCTCTATCTCTTCGTCAAGATGGTGAACGCTCTTAAGATTGAGGATAGACTCGAGGGAGCATCAAATTTCACTTCATGGAGATTCAAAATTATGCTCACCTTGGAGGAAAATGAATTGGCTGAGTTTGTGGAGAGCAAAGTCCCCGAACCTATGGATGAGGAAGAGAAAGTTCAATGGAGGAAGAAAGATATTAAGGCGAAGAAGATGTTAGTTGATTCTGTGAAGGATCATATTGTTCCTATTGTCTCCAAGTTGAAGACGGCAAGAGAAATGTTCAAAACCTTGGAGGAGATGTACGAAATCAACAACACAAGTCGGGCACTTGCACTGAAGCAACAACTCCATCATGTGAAGAGGGAAAAAGGAGAAACGGTTATTGCTTACTTCATGAAGATTTCGGAGTTAAGAGATCAGCTCTCTACAATTGGTCATATGATTGATGACAAGGACTTGACCATGCTTGCTCTTAATGGTCTTTCTTCATCTTGGGAGTCCTACATTCAAGGAATCAATGCAAGATCGAAACTTCCTAAGTTTGATCGATTGAGGGCGGATTGCATTCAGGAGGAGTCTAGGTTGGCTGCAAGAGGAATTGGTCAAAGCTCCACTAATGAAGACATTCATGTTCTCGCTACTCAATCCTTGAAGAAGAAAGGGAAAGAAGGGAAGAAAGGATATTTTAAGAGAAATAGAGATAAAGGAGTTGATGATGCTCCCGCATTCAAGAAGAAGAGAGACCTCTCCAAAGTCCAATGCTTTAGATGTGACAAGTATGGTCACTTTGCTAAAGATTGTCCAACCAGGCCTAAGCAGCAGGTCACCATTGCAGATGTTGATGAAGCATCTCCACAGAAGGATTCTTGTGAATACTTATTCTATTCGGCATTGTCAAGCAATGTACCTACCGACACCAACACTTGGTTGATTGATAGTGGCGCCTCTCGCCACATCACCGGATTTAGGGAGCACTTAACAAACTTGGTGGAAAGAGATTCTAGCAAACAAGTCATTATTGGAGATGATGCTAGTTACTCGGTGAAAGGAATTGGGACCTCCACTCTCCACTTGGATTCCAGCATTTCCCTACACTTGTGCAATGTTCTATATGTTCCAGGCATCAAGCGAAACCTTGTTTCCATTTCAGCCTTCGAAGACAAGAGTTACCAAGTTGCATTCTCTAAAGGCCAAGTTCTTGTGTGGACAAAGAATTCCAACTTCGAGACTGCTTGGGTAATTGGAGTTAGACATGAGAGCCTCTATAGGCTATGCACTCGTCCACTTCAGGCACTAGTACATGATTCTTCAAGCTTGTGTGATCTTCGGCATGGAAGATCGGCTCACCTTCACTTCTGAGCTCTACCTATCATGGAGAAGATGGTCACAGGCCTTCCAAAGTTCAATCAAGAGCACGAAGGAACTCGCAGAGGCTGCGCTTTGGGTAAGAATACAAAAGGTCCATTTCATAGTAGATAAAGTAGATCCAAATGTATTCTAGATCTCATTCATTCTGATTTATGTGGTCCAATGTTTGTTGCTTCTTCGAGTGGTTTCTTGTATTACATTATTTTTATTGATGACTACTCTAGAAAGACTTGGATTTATTTCTTGAAATCTAAAGAATCTGAGGAGCTATTAGAAAGGTTCAAGGAATTCAAAGCTCGGGGAGAGAACCTATCCGAGAAGAAGATCAAAGTCCTGAGATCCGACAATGGAGGAGAGTACACTTCCGGCAACTTTCGAAACTTTTGCAATGAAGTTGGGATTAAGAGGGAGTTCTGTGTCCCTTACAATCCTCAACAAAACATTGTTGCAGAGAGCAAGAACAGATCGATCATGGAAGCAGCCAAAGCCATCATTCATGACCAAGATCTGTAGACATTCCTTTGGGCAAAAGCATCTAGGACAGCAGTCTATGTTCAGAATAGAAGTCCTCACCAAATCCCAGAGAACATGACTCCTGAAGAAGCCTTTACTGGAAAGAAGCCAGAAGTGAGTCATTTGAGGATCTTGGATGTCCAGTGTATGTTCATGTACCGAAGGAAAAGAGAACAAAGTTGGAGCCTTTTGGCAAGAAGGGGATATTTGTAGGTTACAGTGAAACATCAAAATCCTACAGAATCTACATTCCAGGTCAGAAGTTCACCGAGATCAGTAGAGATGTCACATTTGAGGAAGATATTGCATTCAGAAGATCCAAGGGTACTCATATGGAGATTGATAATGAAGAGTCTCCTCAGGATATGGAAGTTGACCATGCTCCTGAGATTCAGCGGGAGACTCAAGAACCAAAAGAAGATGATGATCCAGTTGAGCCCTTGGAACCTACTGATGGGCCTACCGATATTGTGATTGGGAGAAAAAGACCTCTCTAGGCTAGGAAAACAATGCAGGAACCAGAAAGGTTTGCAGCACCAAGAGGAACCTTCAGAGAAAGTAAGAGACCTCACAAGTTCTCCAGTTATGTTGCTTTGATGAGTCAGATTATTGAGTCTAAGCCTTCCAGTGTTGAGGAAGCTTCTAGTCAACAGGTTTGGAGAGATGCTATGACAGAAGAGTATCAGTCCATTCTCAAGAATGATGTTTGGGACATTGTTCCTAGACCTGAAGGCAAATCTGTGGTATCTTCTAAATGGCTCTTCAAGATCAAGCATGCGGCTGATGGGAGCATTCAGAAGTACAAGGCAAGATTTGTGGCTAGAGGGTTTTCACAAAAAGAGGGAGTTGACTATGAAGAAACATTTGCTCCGGTTGCTCGCTATACTTCTGTCAGGACCATCATTGCCATTGCTGCATCTAGAGGTTGGAAGATTCACCAGATGGATGTGAAGACAACTTTTCTGAATGGTGTAATCGAGGAAGAAGTTTATATTGAGCAACCTGATGGATTCGAGGTATATGGGAAGGAGTCTCATGTTTGCAGGCTGAAGAAGGCCTTGTATGCTCTTAAGCAGGCTCCTCGTGCATGGTACGAAAGGATTGATCATTACCTATTAAGCTTGGGTTTCTCCAAGAACGATGCTGACTCAAATCTGTATTTCAGGGTAATTGATGGTGAAGCATTGATTTTGGTTTTGTATGTTGATGATCTGATTCTTACTAGCGAAGGACACCTCATTATCAAATGCAAGGAGTTGGCTTCTGAATTTGAAATGAAGGATCTTGGTCTCATGCATTACTTCCTTGGCTCAGAAGTTTGGTAGAAGCCAGATGAGATGATTCTAAGTCAAGGGAAGTATACTATTGATATTCTAAAGAGGTTTGGTATGATGGATTGCAAATCCATGTCTACACCTATGGAGACCAATTTACATAACTTGAAAGAGGCTGCAGCTACTTCAAATCTGGTGGATCCCACGATGTACAGGCAGTTGATTGGATCATTGATGTATCTAGTCAACACTAGACAAGATATCTGCTATGCAGTGAGTGCACTCAATCAGTTCATGTGTGAACCAAGGAAGATACATCTTGTTGCAGCGAAACATATCCTGAGATACTTGGATGGCACAGTTGGATATGGATTGAGATATTCTTCATGTATAGATTTGAAGTTGCATGGTTATACTGATTCCGATTGGGCAGGGTGTGTCACTGATCGGAAGAGCACCTCTGGATGTTGCTTCAGTTTGGGGTCTGCGATGATATCCTGGTGCAGAAGGAAGCAGTCATCTGTAGCATTGGGTACAGCAGAGGCAGAGTATATTGCAGCTTGTGTGGCAGCTCGGGAAGCAGTGTGGCTTCGGAAGCTCCTTGCAGGATTGTTTGGGCAATCAATGGAGCCTACTATCATTCATTGTGATAACCAGAGCTGTGTAAAGCTTTCTGTCAATCTTGTGTTTCATGACAGAACTAAGCATGTGGAGATCAAATACCATTATATCAGAGATATGGTATTGAGGAAAGCAATTCAGTTGAGGTATATCAGCACTGAGGAGCAGACGGCAGACATTCTCACCAAGCCTCTCTCCAGGATAAAGTTTGAGTACTTTCGAGACAAGCTTGGTATGGTGGAGAATCAAGCCCTAGCTAAGGAGTCTCGGTATCAGTGATCATCCTTAATGCATTTCTCTTTGAGAGAGATTTGAGGTGCAAGCCCTTGTTAATGTATTTCTCTTTGAGATTTAAGGTGAAAGCCCTTGTTTCCACCCTCTAGAGGAGCCATGGTGGATGTCATGTGTGTGACTCCATGACAACATCACGTGACGTGAGAGAGTCTGTGATGATTTTCTTGTACTTGTGTTATTCACCCTCTAGGAGAGCCATGGTGAAAGTCATGATGAGGTGACAACATCACGTTAAGTGATGAACACTTGTACATACAATACATGGGTGTAGCAATGATGGTTGATATCACAGTGAGGTGATATGTCTTATGCAGTTGGAAGTATCTTCCCTAGTTGAGAGGGAGTGTTGATGTTTATGGCAGCGTCGATCGCATCTTCCAGCCCAGATCGCATAGGGAGAGCAATTAAATTGTAGCCTATCGGCTATTTAATTGTTGAGAACGATTTTATGATTGGCCATGTCATTTGATAAATGATGGTTAATATTTATTTAATGTGAAATGGCACGATTATCTTAGAGGCGCGATTCTTTATGGAGGCAAAGACTTCTTATTTGTAAAAGACATGCCTCTTGGATGAGGCCGACATGTTGTTTTTTGGAGAGTCACGTCTCTCCCTTCACCTTGTATTTATACACCTTGAATGCACTTCATTTGACATCGATTCATTCCATCCACATTCATTCACAAGTTCAAGTTCCATCAAGTGCGAGTTCATTCACTAGAGCAGATCATTTTTGTTGAAGGCTGTGATTCATCATCAACGAATTATATCTGGTTGTATTTGTGATAGCATCATCTTGTGGTGCATTCTCTTGGGCTCATAATCGGCCTCTATTGTCAAGGAGACTCTATTGTGATTCAATATATAAGAGATATATTGTTGTTGGGTTTTTCTCCCTCAAGTGGAGGGTTTTCCCAGGGTATCTATTGTGTTATTATGTTGAATTTTGAATTAATTATCTGTGCTCTAATCTGATCATAAAACTAACACAGTATTTCTATTTGATGATGTTATTGTATCTTTAAGGTTTACTTATTAAAGCGTGCATGAAACAAGTTTTAAATCCTTAAAAATCTTTGGATTTCTTGGGTTTTTCTATTTGTCGAGTCTGGGCTCCGAGTCCGAGTCCAAGTCAAAAATTGGCTTGTCGAGTCCAAGGCGAGTCCGAGTCTTGTAACACTGATAGAGAGTGACTCTAGCAAAGACAAACCTACAAAGCTATAGAAAAAGACACCATGCTCCTAGTTGAATGAGAAGAAGATGAAACTTCCTAAACATTCAAACCTAAAGGAAGAAACAAAATTCCTAGAACAGCTAAAGATGCTAATGATGATGTCTCAGCCATAAGCTAAGTAGTGGAAGTGGGGAAACACAGTACATGTCCTGATCTGAAAATTGGGTCAAACAAGTTGGACCAATGGGGTCAAGAAGAACCACTTCACTCAAAGAAGGGGTTAACTTAGAATCCAAGGAATCATCATAAAAACATCATGTTACAAAGAATGTAAGGTTGTGAACATGCAATGAATGCAAGGCTGTGAACATGTTAGGAGTGTCTAAGGTGATCTAGAGCATCTCAAGAATCTTTGAAAAAGGTTACAGACTTCAAAACAAAGTAGGAAACCAATTTTGATGTTTTTAGTGGTTGTCCCAAGTAGCAAAAAAGCATGATATACTGCAAAGAAAGTGCAAATACCACAGTGTTACGAAAGCATCATATACTGCAGAAAAAACACAAATACCACAGTGAAAACAAAAACACTGTGGCAAATGCACAATCACCTCTCTACCAAAGGTGGCAATTTCATTACTAAGCAGGCAGATAGTGAAATTTGAAGGGTTTTGTCAATTGAATTCACTTTTTGGACATTCCATCTTCCATTTTGGGACCATGGAAAGGTAGAGGCCTATCTATATTGTTTTTTCCTGAAGCGGGAAGGATTGGATCTCACAAAAATCCTTCATTTCTATGTCCAAGCATGGATAAAAAGGTGTAAAACAAGGTTCCGGATTGCAGAGACAGAGCCTAGGCTCTCAAAAAATTCCTACATTTCAATGTTCAAGGTTTCAAAGAATTCATAGACCATGTGTAATTAAATTCAATCCTAGGCCTATGGACATCCTATCACACTGGCAGGCCTAGTGTCCACAAACAAAACATTTTTTGCACCTAAAATTAAATTTCTCATAATCATAGGCCTGTCATATCCCATAGGAACCCCTTTATTTTCTTGTGCTACCCCTAGCCCCGTTGAAATTTGGACTAGGGGTGGAGCTCATAATTGTAATATGTTATTGGCCCTATGTGTGAGTATGTGCCTGGTGTTATGAACTGTTGATAACTACCATTGATGAATATGACTAATAGTTGTGCTATATATTAAATTTAATGCACTTATTATGTTTTCTACTAACCTAAACTAATGTTGGAATGGTGGAATTGTGCGAGGAATATGGCTTGATAACAAGTACTCAAAGTGCAAGGTGAGGAAGGTTTTGTGGTTTCGGAGACACAAAGAGAGATATTATAATGCCAACCTCTGTGTCAAGACCTTGCCGATAACATTTTGCCAAACATAGGTTCATATAACCAGGTTTAAAATATGTACGGTGATATTTTGTTGGCGTTTCAACTAGCACCTCTGGAGTGCTTATTGGAAACGGATAGCTATGCACAATGAGTAATGACTGCTCTTAAAATTAGGAGGGGAAGCTCCCTCTTGTTGCTGATGTTTGCATAAAAAGTAAAGTAAACTAATGTTCCTATCCTTTTACTCAACGGCAGGGCACAAGGGTGCATAAAGCACAAAGCGTTGCAGCTAAGGTTTTCTCTGGTTTTTGCAGATCTTAACTATAACTAAGCTAACTTTTAATCTATCCTATGTCCTCTAGATAAACAGAGCAAGAGAATATACGAGCAAGAATGGAATGGTTTGATCACTTAGAGAATGGAATGATTTATGGTTTCGGAGACACAAAGAGAGATATCATAATGCCAACCTCTGTGTCAAGACCTTGCCGATAACATTTTGCCAAACATAGGTTCATATAACCAGGTTTAAAATATGTAGGGTGATATTTTGTTGGCGTTTCAACTAGCACCTCTGGAGTGCTTATTGGAAACGAACAGCTATGCACAGTGAGTAATGATTGCTCTTCAAATTAGGAGGGGAAGCTCCCTCTTGTTGCTGATGTTTGCATAAAAAGTAAAGTAAACTACTGTTCATATCTTTTTACTCAGTGGCAGGGCACAAGGGTGCATAAAGCACAAAGCGTTGCAGCTAAGGTTTTCTCTGGTTTCTACAGATCTTAACTACAACTAAGCTAACTTTAATCTATCATATCTCCTCTAGATAAAAAGAGCAAGAGAATATAGGAGTGGGAAAGGAATGGTTCGATCACTTAGACGAATTGTCTGTCAGAACACATCTGAACGCTCTGAACTACCAGATTTATACCAAAATAGAATCCACACAAGTAATGTTCAAACGGCAGGCTAGATCTCAGGATTCCCAAGGAGGCACTATGTCCTTTCCAAGGTGTAGGCTGAAAGGTAGGCTACTAGAAACAACAAAGGACAATAATCTTTCTCCCTAAATTCCCAAGGAGAGACAATGCTCTTTCTGAGGTGTAGATCGAAAGACAAATTATTGAGAACAACATACAATGATAAATTTCAAGATTTTTAGATCAAAGGCAAGGTAGCTCTCCTATTTATTATCTCAATCGTCCATCAAAGGTTACACGTTGGGACAACAACTTGTGTCAAAGAGACAACCACACATGAAGCCATCAAACCAAGAATACATGAACACTAATTGAGGACACATGTCTAAATAGAAAGGACGCAAGTTGTACTTAGCGTTTGACTATCAGAAATACGATCCAAGAACATATACTAAGCGAACAAAGTCAAAAGCTTGTGAGCTCAGCGTTTTGCTGCTGTGAAATAAAGTTACAAAATTATGAACATAGGCTCTTATTTATAGAAGCTCAAAGGAGTAGGCAAACCTAAAATCTCCTTGAGTTAACAATTAGTTATTGCCAATCTATAAGATTTATTTCTATGTCTAAAAGTAGGTGACCTAGCAGTTAACTAGAAATCTACTTCAGTTAGCTGAAACTAAACTAAAAGTGAACTCCAAATACAAAAGTGCCTCCAAAATAGAGATCCACAATTAGTGGGATCTGACATGCATGATCAGTGGGACAGTGAGTTAACTTGGAAAGAGGCATCAAGTTAACTCCCGTTGCCATAAATGCTATTTTGGAGGGTAGGACGTCCTAACTGGGTGTTTTACACCTCATCACCTCTAGTCAACAATTCCTCTAGCCAGTCGTTGACTTCTTTTGCCTCTAGACAATCAATGCTTTGAGGATGATGACGTGTCACCTTAGCATCTCTTCACCACTTGCTATTTGCTGTTGATATTCAATACACTTTGCAGCTGTGTCATCCAGCTTTGTTGACAAGACTGCAATCTTACTCAACAGGCAACCAACAGTGTCACCGAAAAAACTACCACAGATGAAATTTTGGAACTGTGTTTGCACCTCGGCTAGCTCAATGTATGCACCTCCATGCTGGTAAAGGCAAGGGATAGATGTTACCAATGTTCTTACGAACTTGATAACAACTGCTACAACCTGTCGGTACTCAATCAATTCTACAGAGTTGGTGTCATATGCTTTCACCTTATATGCAAGTTGTTCTTTCCAAGCGAAAAGATGTTGCTTGTTCCTCTCTGTAGTAACTGATTGGTACGCCATCTACAAGTCTGAGACAGTGATCTCATTCCCAGGCCTCTTCTCTACTACCTTTTGCTCTGATTGTTGAATCTCCGCGCGGAGGTCATGGGCTCTGCACATTAACTGGTACAACTCTGCAAGTATACACCATCCTCTGATGGCAAATTCTTCCACTTGATTCCTCAAGTGTTTTCCATATAAGATCACCTAGTGATGATTTTTCTCTGCAGGGAGGTCTAGCATTTCTCGAGGCAAGGCAGAGATGTTTGGTGTACCATGCATCAAGCTAGATATATATAATCTCAGCTGCTGGTTTTCAGCCTATAAGGCTGCTTTGTCTTTGTCGTCCTTTGCCATTCTTTCTTTGACACTTTCTGATGCAACTTCAAGGAGATCTGCCTCCACCTGGCGAGTGGTCGTACCGAGGTTGACCTTCAACAGAGTAAAGTCATCAACCTCTACCTCATGTGCATTCCTGTCTTCGGGTGGCATAGCTATCTCTATGACAATTTCATTGTCAGCATCTTTCCTACATGGACCTACTTCTTCAGCTTCTTTACTAGCATGTCTTGAGGGACATGGTCAAATTCTGTGAAGTCCAGCTGGTAGGATGGTCTTTCTCTCTTCCTTCCTAGGAGACTCTCAAGCCAAAATGAATCTTGACTAGCCTCACTGGAAGGAGGAATGTTAGGCCCTTGAATCCCTGACAAATGAGATTGTGTTGCAGTGTCGTGTGGTGGCGAATCCATGTCAATGGGGACTAGTGATTGCTGCGATGGTGGTGAAGTGGGAGGCTCTGCCTCCACCTCTGGTACTGCATTAGCTGCAACTGCTTCCATTATTGGTTCTATCTCGGCTGTAATTGTCTCAATTACTGGCTCTGTTGCATTTGTTTACATGATTGTCTCAGCTACGTCTGTGGCTGTCTCCACATGTACTTCTTGCTGATTTGTATCAACAATCGGTATTCTTCCCCTTGTGTGTCCTGACATTTTGACCCCCTTAGGAGGGTTACTCCATTTCTTCTGTCTCGGCCTGGCTCTCGACGTGGAAGGTAGTGAAGAATGAACCAATCGCGGCTTTGTGCGGGGAATTACTACCTTCCTTGTCCTTTTGCTATCCAAGTAGAGTTGGTTGTTTCTGACAACCCTACTTGTCCTTTCCTCAATAGACGTACTTTCCTTGGCATACCAATCCACTTTTCCAAGTAGTTGTGAGTCAACCTAATCTACGAAGAATGTAGGAAGAATAACTTCCCCATCATCATCGGATAGGCCTTCCACGTCCTCTGACATGAAGTCAGCAATTTGTGGAAGTCTAAACCAACTGTAATTGTGTCTTCGTACATCAAACTCGTCTTCACAGTTCAACCAATAGTACTCCATGGAAGACTCATGTGAAGAGCGTTGCTCAAGGTGTGTTGCATAGAGGCCTCTAGGAGCATATGACTGTCTCTCGATGAGATACTTATGATTAAGTCTCACCATCTCCTAGCCCATGGCCTTGGCATCAACTGCTGTCTTACACCTATAAAGTCCCATCTGGAAAGGAAAATTCACAACCGTCTTGCGTTTGAGACGCAGATGAGAATGAACTTTGGACAACTGCTGCAAGAATTCCATGAAGATCACCCTATCTGAAGGATAGTGGGTAACATGGTAGGATGACCCTTGTAACCATATATGCGTATGTAGGTGACGGTGGGGAACTGGATGAACCAATCCGCCCAATCCACCATTGCCTCCTTGCCTGTTGATATGCATATATGCATCTCATGGTCACGGTCTGTCACGGTGTGCATTAGGAAGAGATCATTTATCCACTTGAAATGTCTTTATGCTTGAGTGAACTCAAGTCGCAAGAAATGTTTCTGGACCTTTTGCGCACCCAAAGTTCCCACAGTGTTTAATGTTTTGAACTAGCCTTGGAAGGAAATCAAATATAAAAGATATGAGCACATGTGAAACCTATGAGCCTCTGAGAATTCAATCATCTTCTTGTGGAGCGTATCACTAATGAGGGCAGACCAGTCATAATGCTCTATGTTGCTTACAATTTTGGTGATGATATAGTACATCCATGACCGAAATTTGTTTGCCTCCTCTTGACCAATAATGCGGTTGAGTAGAGTGATCATCACTGCATACTCATCCTTGAACTCTCCACGTCCTACATTCTTGGGTAAGTTGGCCTTTTTTCCTTTGAGCCACTTTTCTACTATTCTCTTCTGGCACTTGTCTTTTGACGCATCGAATGCCTTTTCGCATTCTCTCATAGATATGACCACACTTGTCGGACATGGTGGAATGGAAAAACACTTTTCAACATCCCTAGGCTTAACATTGCATATCACTCGCCCATCCACTGATAGAATCTCTCGTGTGGTAGGGTTGTAATGCTTAATGCAAGTTATTACAAATTCAACGCTCTGTGCTGTGATGGGAATAGATGCCACCTCAAACAATTTGGATTGCTCGATGTTCTGTAATGTGCATTGGTCTATGCCTTTCAACTTTTCAGAGACGACCTCTGGGTGTACCTGATGCAGATCGGTGTCTATCGTTTTCAGGAAGTCATGAACCAAGACCGTTTTGGTCTTGTATTCGACTTGGGAGAACTGCGTCCTAAAAAACTTAAAGATTGCCTATGCACACGATACTGTTCAGGTAACTTTTCTTAAAACCCTTAAAAATAGCCCCTACCAAGAAGTATTTCTCCAAAAAAAATCTGACACTTGGGTATTGTAGGCGCTTCAAAGTTGAACAAACCCAATTTGTCTAATTTTCAAAATTGTGACTTTTTCAGGAAAACCCTAAAAATAGGGGCAGCAAGGTTATTGTTTCTAGAAAAATCCAACAAGTGGGTTTTGTTGAAAAAGTTGTGTTGATCATACCCAGAAGGTCAGATTTGTGACTAGCTTCCTTTTATTTGGACATACGAGAAGATCTAAGACAAGAAAAGAGGAAAAAGACAAGAAGAAGTTTGGAAATTATCAACTTCCTTTCTGGATCTTCAAGAAAATCATGCCTGAAGATGCAACCTCTGATAAATTGTCCCTCTATGCAACTGATCTACAAGAATATTAAGAACAATGAAAGCCTCTCTGCCAGATCTTCAAAAAACGTCTTGGAGAGAAAATAACTGTTCTTGGCTTCAACCTACAAAGAAAGATGTTGAATTATGACGCCTAGGCTTCATATATAGTGATTGATGTTGAATGCATCAAGTTTGGGCGCCAACACATGATGGAGGAGTCTTTCTGCCTGATCTGGAGTTCCCAACATTGATTTCCACCAATTTGGGGACATTTACACATAGACAGGCTTCAAAAATATCCTAACTTCAATCAACTGGATCTATGTTGACTTTAGGCATCCAAGTTGAGGAGTTGGAGATATTTTCATTCTTTTTTATGGTGAAGTACCTTTGTTCGATCCTCGATTTCGGTTGCTCAAATGATCTTGAGGTGTTGCTGACAGATCCATTGCTGAGATGAAACAACTCTGACGAAGTGTGCTTGGGAACTGCAAAGCTCAAAACCTAAGACTAATGCCTTTGATTCTTGGGCGCCTTTTCCCAAGAAGGTACATTTTTCACCAGACTTAGTCAATTTTCCTTAGTGTTCTTCAATTCCTCCAATTTGACCTTCCTAGCTCTAATCTGAGATCACCGATGACTGATGAGTCTGACAATCTTGTTGAAACATGGGATGGATAACCAATTCAATCCCAAAAAGGATGACTAGCTTTGTGAATCCTGAAAGTTGATTTAGGTGCCTCAAAAGCTTGGGCACCCCTGACCTGCAGGGGCACCTTTGACCTTTTGACTTGCTATTTTCAGTTTTCAAACTTTCACAAACAGTCCCAGTTTGATCTTTGTCATCAGATGTTTGATTTTTCTGTTGTCTTCACTGATGGTGTCATTGTTGAGATTTATCAAAACGGAGGAAGTAATCTTGGAGGTCACTGAGCTTACAGACTGCATCTGATTGCCCAAAAAGTTGGGCGCCTCTTTCTAGGAAGATGCATTTTCCTTGACACTTGTTCATTTTTTTATGTCTTTCATCTCATCTTCACCTTTTGCATTTTCTGCTTGATCGATCTTCATTTGCGAATGCTTGATAGGTCTCGTGAACGTGCCACTAGATTGATCAAGAAGTTGAGAGGATGTTGAGCAGATGCCTTGTAGAAAGCAGTTGTTGAAAACCTCATCCGGTGACTCAAAATGAAGGGCACCCCTGGCCAACAGGGGCACTTTTGTCTTGATATGCACTAATTTACCCTCCATTTTGCATGCTCTAACGATCAACAATTGTTGTCGTTTGATGTGTCTCACAGGCTAGAGAACAAGTTTGTTGCAAAGCTAAGTTGATGCCGGGGAGATCACCTGAAGACAAGCTTGCTCAAAACTGATATCTGGATCATCTTGTTCTTGGGTGCCTTTGGCCAACAGGGGTGCTTTTTCTTATGTTTGACTACCATTTTTTATAGCACTTGCTCGCATCATCTCTTGACTTCGCTTACATTCGTCGGTGATTGATGAATCAGGTGGCCTTGTTTGACGATGCACCGAAAAGCCAACAGAAACACGAAGGAGATGACTGTCTTGGTAAAGTTGATGACTACCTCTGAAAATAAACCCACCAAAGTAAAACATACTTTTTGGTGATTTTGACTTGACCAGTGTGATCGTGAAGTCAAATTATCTTATCAAAATCATTTTCAATCAATTATGGAAAGGTCCTATTTTTAGGGGTTTTCCTAAAAGCAGGGGTCTAAAATCCTAATTTTCAAATTTTCAAAATTTTGCAAGTATCTTCCTTGACATAAACCCACAAAAATCCTATGTTTTGTTTGACCTAAAACATACTTTTAACAACAATTTTACATGATTTAGATCACTTTAAGAAAAATATCTCATTGAAGCAAAAATTTATTTTGGGTGCAACATATTTAAATAATTCTTTTGTCCCCAAATTGTGTCTACTGAGACTTGTTTAAATCCTTACACCTAACCCTAGGAGCCCAGACACCTATTAAATTGCATTTGTTCAATCATTTCCAATAAGTAATTAAAAATTCTTGATTTGGCTCAATGCAAATCCCCATTTAGAGATCATTTTTGATATTTAGGTTTACAATGGACAAAAGCTAGGAAGAAGTTTAGGCATCAGTCCCACAAGATGCACACTTGATGATCTCATGTTCCAAACATGGGTATGGTAGAAAATCTGAAACAAACAAAATAAAATAAATACAAATTCAACACAACAGGGAAATGCGATAGAATACCCTGCTAAATCCTATTTATACCATCCTCCTCCCTGTTGCATCACATTAATAGCCATTTTTTCATCTTATCAGCTAAATACTTGTATGCCCACATGTTGCTATGTTACAATATAAATATAGGCAGGCACATAGAGTACCAAGAAGCCAAGCAATAGAATAGTTTCTTTTTGTTATGTGGGTTATGCCAAGAGCAAATCCACATAGCTCAAGTTCAGCCAGAGCACATTCCTATAGCCATCCCATATGCATACCAACTCCCACTCTCGTTTAGTATGGCGATGGGACTGAAACATGGAGGACCCACTAACATTAGGTTCTTAACTAAGATTGATGTTAAGTTTGAAGATTTCAAAGGAGTTTAGACAGTTAAGGTCTTGTAATTATGACTAGCCCTAACTGTTGAAACACTAGAGTCGTATATTTTCCTATTGATTTCTCTTGATTTATGATTAAAGGAAAGTAGGCATTCTTCTTAAAATTAATAAAGATTATTGATATTCACTACCATGGAAAATTCCTTGGGATATGTTGAATAAATTATGAATAGATTTTGGTAACAAAGTAATACTGTTGCTCACTTGTGAGGACCGTTGCATTAGTAGAAATATGAAGTAATGAAAGCAATGGGTATCTAGTGCTAAGAGCTTCCCTGACTCCTTATCTGTTGAATCAGGAATGTGGACCTTTGTTTAAACTTAAATATCCCTTATTGTTTCAAATTTCAATATTGGCATGAGTTGAACTGTGTTACATAGAGACGCATCCCCCCGCCTCAAACCTTACATCCCCCTCCCTTGTGGCGTTTCGGGGACGGGGGGACGGCAAGGGACGTCCCCCAGGCGTCCCCCCTGATTTTCAAAAACTGGGAAACGTGTCCCCAAAAAAGGGGACGTTTGGAAAATAAAAGGGGACGCCTAGGCCTCCCCGAAATGGCCAAGGGACGGCTAGGAGTCCCCCAACTGTATCGGGGATGCCTAGGCGTCCCCTTTTCGTCAAAGTAAAAAATGTTTTGATTTTTGGCAAATTAAATAAATATTGCTTGATAAATATTAAATATTTCATTATATTTGATAAAACATTTAATTTTTAAACAAACTATTTAAGTTTATTGTCAAATTAAATAAGAATTGCGTGATAAATATTAAATATTTCATTAAATAAAAATTGTTTGATAAATATTAAATATTAAATATTTCATTATATTTAATAAAGCATTTAATTTTTAAACAAACTATTTAATTTTATTGTCAAATTAAATAAAAATTGCTTGATAATTGATAAATATTAAATGTTTCATTAAATATTAAATATTATTTTTTATAATGAAATATTAAATATTTCATTATATATTTATATTAGATAAAAATGTTTTATCCCCATTAGAATGGCATTGACTAAAGAATAAAATATTATTATATTTACTTTAGTCATTCAACCTAAAGGAGAAAATATCGCTGTTATACTGCTGTTATACTCTTTATCTATGCACATATTGTCATATTGATATTGTTGCACATATTTGATATTTCAAATTGCTCTCTTTCTCTCTATATATATAATATATTTTTTAAAATTCATACATATATATATATTGAAAAATTCCTATATTGCCGTCCCCAAAAATCTACCCTTGCACTGTCGTCCCCCCGTCCCCGTCCCCGTCCCCGAAACGTCGTGAAACATAGGAGTTGAATGTTATATATCAAGAGTTCTTGTTGAATCTGTATCAGTGGAGAATCTGATACTCTGTGTTACACTATTATTCACTACGTGTTACATTCTTCTCTGTTGTAACAGTGAAGTGAATGACAAATCTCTTTGTGAATGATTAAGGAAATGAACTCAAGTTAAACAATAACCTAGATGTTCCTTGAATTATTAGCAAGGAATAGGATGTAAACATCTTGTAGTTCACATGTCCTTGAATTGATTTCCTTCTACAAGCTTGACAAGAATACCTACGTAAAATAAGGCTGAAAAAGTATGTTTTACATTGTATGCTATTATTGATGTAGAGCTAGAGTAGAATGAGAACTAACTAATACTAAGAGACAATCACGAGTATAAGAAAAGAAGTTAACCAAACTTGGTAATTTATGGGTTCAATGATCCTATTGTGTTAAGCTAAATAAGGCTTATGCATTGTGAAACGTTATGGGAAAATCCTATTAAATGGTGATGGGAAGCAAGCATGAGATGGGCTATCTTGATCCAAACTTTGGTTCCTATATTTGATATGTCATATTCTAAATTCCAAGCCTACCTTTTAATGTGAAGTCGAAATGTTGAACCTCTAAGGTTGATAAAATGCTTCTTGAACATACATTGGGAAACACTCTGTTCCCACCATAATAACAATGAGTGCAAAAAACTAACCTTGATTCTGTCCTTGAGTTATTGAATTGGTATCAAGTCATCATAGCCAAATGATGAGTAAGGCAACAAACTTTAAAAGATTATGACTTTTTATAAATAAAATAAACCTAGATACTGAGCAAAACAAACAATGTCATTAAGTTCCATAAGTATCACGCAATGATGTTAACATGTGATAGCATAATGTACCAACTCTTGAAAACAGAAAAACAACTGACAGTTTGTGAAGTGACATTACAATTGTCATATAAAATGAATATACAGAGAATGAACTGTTTCGAACACAAAGACAGATCAAAAGTATGAAAACATTTGAACAGTACAAGGGAAAAAACAACTTACATGCCTAAATACAAACAGACAGAAAAAAAGAAAGAAAGAAATTATACTTATATCCACAAATGACCAAGAATCGGTCAATGGGACTGAATTGTACAACTGTTACAATAGTGAAGAACTAGGGCAAAAAGGGCCCTAGACTAAAGCTAACAGAATAAAGCAGAGAAAAGCAAGAAAACAATGAAATGGACAAGTGGGGGTAAACCTAACACGATAAACCCCAACTAGCTGTGCAAGGGGAGGATGCCTTGATGAGGTGGGAGCAGATGAAAACCAAAGCTGGCAACCCAGGCTGGAAGCAAATACCATCAGGTGTCCATATATCAGCATGCATTGGAAGAGTCAACCACATCAGCATCTATCATTGTGGGAGAAAAATATTTGGACAAAACAAACATGCCATTGTTTTAATATAGCACAAAACCCAGATAACACTTCCACCCTAAAAGTTGAAGCATCAACATGCCATCTCACTTTGACTTAAAAAACGCTACAACTTGCAACAAATATTTTGCAATAAACATTATGTGCTCCAGCTCACTGAAATTCTAAACCCAAAAGCTAACCTGGCACATAAAACAGTTGTAATGCTGATATTATTTACAAGATAACACTAGAATTTCAAAATGCAAGTAGGCATAATTTGTCCAGTTTGAGCTCCTCTTTCCATAGTGTTCTACTACAGAATAACAAGGATATATGGTTTCACTTTGTAATCAATATCAGTCATGTTCATTCAAAGAATTTTTAAGGTCAGAAAATAACCTTTCGCTTTGACACAGTCCGTGTCAACTGAGCAGAGACACCAAAATCTGCAACCTATGGAAAAAAGGAAACATTCTCAGTTATCAAGCCTCCCATAGAAAATCTGCAGAGATGAAAACATAGTTAAGAACGAAATTTCAATGAATAGAACTCATTACATACCTTAACATCACCATTCGCTGTGAGAAGGATATTAGCCGCTGTCAGAATCAAAATTATAAATTTGTCAAAACAAACTGGATGCAGATTTCAATTGGCAATTCAAACTGAAAATAGCTAAAAGTAATATATCATCAAGAAACTAAAGATTTACAGCAAGATTCAACATTATTAGTAGCTGAAACATGCATAGCAACTCTACATTACAACAAGGCAATAGCACATACAGAAACTAGAATGTAAATACCTTTGATATCTCTGTGGATTTTTCCCTCACTATGTAGATAATCCACAGCATGTAGCAAATCTCGTAAGATGCATGCAATAGACACTTCATCCAAAGGTGGACCTGTTTCAAGCTGTATTAAAAGGCATATAAGTCTTCTTCCGCAACTGAATCAAGAATCCACTTTCACCTATTGACCAAATCAAAATGAAGACACAACTTCAAAGAGCTGTGTCAATGAAACAGGCATTAACATTCAAGAGTCAAAAAGGAAAATGTTTAGGAAGATGTCTGTTATGTGATTTTTACTAAAAAAATTTGTTTTACACTGAATTGTACAGTTATGCTACTGCAAACATGATTTAGACTTCGAAATACTACTGAAGATGCAGAGTTTACCTCGGACAATGAATCAGTATCACAGTGCACATGATCCTGAATAGACAACATATCTGGCATCATCTTTGTTTTCTTTAATACCCAGTACCTACAGGTTTGAATATACATATGTATCTGGGCTGTTTCATTGTTATAATTATTTTCTTTGCACTTTTACTTTTGGCATCCTAGTCCCCAAATATAAAAAATTCTTACATTTTTCTTCTAACAAAGTACCATCTCCCATTATTAGGCTGCTGCCAAGATTTTCAATTAAGTGTGTGTTCAGTCTATAGTGTTCCCATTACTAGTGCTGCTCCCAGGTTTTTCAATTCAGTGTGTGCTCAGCCTATAGTGTTCCCATTACTAGTGCTGCTCCCAGGATTTTCAATTCAGTGTGTGATCAACCCATGATGCTCCCCTTATCAGTGTTGTTTTTCAATTCAGTGCATGTTCAACCTATGCAACATAATCACAGAATTATATTTCAAATCCAGTGACTATGCAGATTAAAAAAAACCCACTAAAGCAATCTTATCTCTCATTACTTGCCATCAACCAGGCGGCACTTTAGGAAAGACAGCACAGGCTCTGCAGCTCCCTTGAGGTCGTACTTTTGTACTGCATCCCTCTGATTTACTTATTTTCAATGAATGGATGAGATAGGGTTCATGGTATTGGCAACTCAAAGTACTTTAGTACTGCCCTAATGAGGTTCTACAAGGCAGTAGTTTGCTGCTTCTGGACTAGTCAATGATACACTGACTTTGTTGGAAATGTTGTCATTGATGTCAAAGAAAAAAGAGAGATGGAGTCATTAATGTCAAACGTATGGACAAGATTGTTAGAAGTAATGGAGATGTAATGTCCCATTTTAATTGAAGAAATAATGCTTATAATATGATAAGCCAGATGTTACATACAATGATATTGGTAAATACAAAGACAGATGTTACATACAATGGTGTTGACAGTTTGAAGAAAAAAGAGGTTGTAAGAGCATTCAAAGCTACATAGACTTGAGCATTACCACATAAGAAAATGTGACTGTCAAAGATTTAAAAGAGCTATTATTATTATACCCAGTCAATGTTCGATGCAAGTGACAATGTTAAGAGAATCACTGTCGCTCATTAAAGAGATTGAAGATACTTTGAAAGATGTTTGCCGCTTATCTAAGGAATTGAATACAACCACTCCCGTGTTATTTCACATCGCCACAATGTGGTATGAGTCGGGTCTTGATTTCTATTGTGGTTTTTATAACAATCATCGGGTCCCGTATGGTTGTGTTGATAGTTACAAATGTTTACTGAGGACGTGACAGCACACCAAACAAGCAAATCGAATTGAATAATCAGATAGTCACTTTTTGAGAATACATCAGCGGTAGATCAAAAGATTTAACAGATATGCAAATTTGAATAAACCAATTCTAAAGAACGTGTTAAGAGGATATCACAAGAAGACATTATTGATTCTCTGAAATATGGGAGAGAAGAATATAATAAAGTATCGATATGCTTGAAAACAGATTGCTACGCTTTACTAAGAAGACATTAAACAGATAAACAAACATTAACTAAATGATCTGTTTTACTTGAGAATAGAAAGACACGTTTTTTCTAAAAGGTGTGATTCATCTTTACAACAGATTTATCAAAAACTAAAAATGAGATAATGCGATTTCATGAAGCGATTCATTCTAAGTGATATGATCTCTAAAAAGGCACGATTTGTTTTCATAAAGAAAAATCAGATGTATCAAAGTGGTGCGATTAAAAGTTTCTCTTAAACCAAACAAACAAAAATGAGAGAAATCTGAAGTGGTGTATCCCAGCCTTGGAAGGATATGTTTAATATCAAACAAAACATTTGAAGTGATACACTGGCAAACTAAATCATATTTTCAAAGATTAAATTTGATGAGATGTGATTAAGACATGAAGAGGCAGATTTTAAATAATGTGTTCTTTCAAGGGTTGCAATTCATAAGCAACATATATAATCAATATTCAAAACAGATTTGCAAGTGTGGTTGATGTGTGTAGTTGTGCGTGGAAAAAATGCTTTATCCTTAAGTCACAATTGGGAGTAGAATAGTGTGTTGTGTGGAATAACTGCTATATCTAAAGAAACACAAGTGCTGTGTGTGAAAAATGTATATCATTTGAAGAGGAAGAGAGTGCTGTGTAGTTGTGAGTGAGGATTAAAGAAATATCATATCCACACCTACAGATATAAAGAAGATTATGCAGAAATTGAAGAGTGTGTGTGGATGACTGAGTAAAATCAGAACAGCAGAGTGTGTGGTGAAATTATAGCTGATTCAATAAGAAGAACATGAAAAGATAGGATTGCAGTTTTGATGTGCAGATTTAGAGGAATGATAATTGAATATCTTTCTTGTGTTCAAGAATAGATCTAGACACATTAGAAAGCATCTTGAAGATTAAATTTATGAGAAGTTTGTGAATGATTGTAATCAGATTTGTTAAAGGGTCTTGCATCATTCAAAGTTACATTTGTGATCAGTTTTGTGTGGCAAGTTTATGATCGACTTATAGCATATTCAAGAAAAGAATTGTAGCAAAAGGAAAGGAGTATATTTGCAGATTTCATGAAGGAATTGTGAAGCATAGTTTGGATCAGATTTGAAGAAAGAAATTGTGCATATGTTGGATCAGATTTGAAAGATAAATTCAAGAGGAAGAGTCTTTGAGTGGAATTGTCCATCATCCATTGGAGAAGCAACATTGAAGGTGGAACATTGTTCTTGAAATTATTATTTTTGCTAAGTTGGTGCTTGGCAAGTGGGGTTGAAGCCTCCAGTAGGTTGGTGCCTACGAACATTAGGGGTTGGTGCTCCTTGTAGGTTGGTGCTTACTAAAACAGGATTAGGGGTTGAAGCTCCTTGTAGGTTGGTGCCTACTAAATCAGAATTAAGGGTCGGTGCTCCTTGTAGGTTGGTGCCTACTAAACTACAAATTGGTGATTCAAGTAGGTCGGTGCCTACATTCATTGTAAAAGTTTATACAATTTATAAAGTACATTATTTATACCGTGGTTTTATCCCGAAAGGGTTTCCACGTAAAATCTTGGTGTCAACATGTTCATATTAAGATATTCTTGCATAGTTTATTTGTGTTAAAGTTTGAAGTTGATAAAGCTTGTAAAGGGTAAAAGTTTGTTGATATACTGATTCACCCCCCCCTCCCCCTCTCAGTATATCTTTGTGCTCTTCAGACTTTACTAGATGTACAATTGGATACAAATCAGGTTCCTATCTCACTGACTCTCTTTATGAGCTATATATAAGGTTGAGACCTTTCTTACAGATGACACTCACGTTGATGATGTCTATATCTCATCCACATCTTGATTATTCCTCTACTCTTCACTCATGATGTGGTCCTTCTTGCTTGTTCTCGTTAAAAGAGTTCAGAGACAATTATATAATGTTTCTTGGGTTCACAATATCCACAAGCAGTCAATAACCTTAGTAAAAATATGGTTATGATCTCCAATGCTTTTACAGGAATTATCTCCAGGTTTCAGGTTTTCTACAAATGTGAGCCAACGGATCCCATAACATCTTATACCTATTTTGAAGATCATCTTACAGACCAGTCTCTCAACACGAACACCGCCTCTTAGTTGCAACTCTGTAAGGGATATGCCTCAGTTTTGAACTATCATTCTAACCATTCAAAATGAATCGTAAGTTAGGGCCCCAATGCATCTTTATGAACTCAACATGTACTGAGACTGCAGACTATCCTGCTTCAATGTATGATGTATTTTAAAAGAATGGCACCTACGAGTAACATTCAAGCTGAATTTGCCTCCCATCCTCTTTGTCTTGACAGTATCTTTAAGCATATTTTCTGTATTTCACAAACTCTAGTCCCTTGGTGATTCATCTTGAGGACAAAAGTGATCTCTGTAATTAGCCCTATGTTCCCTATTATGGACTTCTTCCTTGGCCCTAGACAACAAGGATGTTGGTATTGTTAGACCACTAATATATTTCTTCAGTCTATCGACATATACATACTTCGACTTTGCCCTTGAAATTCTCTTTGAATCCCTCCCATCTTCCCAAAAAGGGAAAGACATTCTATGCTCAACACATATTTACGTTACTTAATCTCTCCCAACCCCTAAAAGACATTCTATGCTTAACACTCCTTGCAGATAGTCAAAGGCATCATTATAAAACCTCTCCAGCATCATTCATCACATGGGCTTAGGATATCTCCATTTTGTACCTGAGATTATTACATTAGCAACTATGAGTTGACACAAATTACCAGATTTCTGTTGTAACAAAGTTGCCTTAAGTCCTCAACATCTACTCAATCATTTCCAAAACTGTTGAGAATCGGGATAAATGCATAGCTATCCTACTCCTAGCTCTTCTAAATGGGTGATTATACATGCACTACCTGGAATGTGGATCCACTGGTATGTTATCTCTTAGGTTGATCTTTTGGAGTTTTTGGGGTTGAATTTTGAGCATGCTTTGTTAAAACGAGAGCCTTCGCAAGGAGATAAAAATTCAATCAAATTTTAGTTTGTAGATCTAGAGGAAGGAAAAGATGGCAGAGAACAAATTTTGAAGATGTAGAACAAGTGAGATAGGTTTTTTGGCTATATGCCTTAGCCTTGTGAGTTTTTAACTTTGTATTTCTTGTTGATAGTGGATTCAAGCTGATGTTTCCCCACACCAAGTTTATCCAGGGTACTCTATGTGTTTACTTGTATGCATGAGTGTTATTACATATTTCCTTTCAATTTTTCTTGATCAGTTATCAATTCTTCGAGCAAATCATGTAATGTACACACTCTGTCAACAAATGTGCAGAGGCATTGCATTAAATCTGCACATAATTCCACAAAACTGTCATTTTTATTAACAAATTAGACAACCATCTATCTAACCAAGCTAAGATCCTTGCTTTGGCATATCATCTTGGATAACCTATGATTCTTTCAAGAGTATTTCAAAAGACAGTTGGACCTTTTTCAGGATCAGCATGTGACCCTCAATATTCAGAAATGCGCTCAAGAATAAATTCTTGAACTTGATTAGCACTCTTTTTCCAGCTCTCTTTTCTTCCTTCATTTGTGAAATATATCCCATCATCATTGACATATTCCCATACCTCTTCATTTCTTCAATTTTCTTCCTCCAATAAATATGATAATGAAAATGCAATTTTTGGGTGTGCCCAATGTTGGCAATAAGTGAACACCAGATCAAAATTTCATAAACAGGTTTGTATGGCATATCAAACCGTTTGAAAATCAAAGCCTGGACATTAAAATGACCTTTTAAACTTTGACATTATTGCCTTAAAATTCACAAGAAATAAACCTAAATATTTTTTATTTTTTTTTAAAGTAATTTGTTTCCTAGTTTCCATACATCCCCTCTGCCAGTTATAGTTATTTGTTGAAGTCAGCTTACTGATATCTCTTCCCTCGGCCATTTGTAGAAATAACATCAACAAAACCTTCACCATTGTAAACCTTCAACTGGTTTAGATAAGGAAATAATAATATTTAGGTCATCTTGAGAGGCCGAAAGTAAAGATCCAGCATGTTGTTCTCTATTTGGGACATCCAAAACCCAAATAAAAACAATGTGCTGACTGCCTAAACTCTTCCATCTTGAGACAGCATAAAAATTTGCTAATTAATCACTCCTGATTACGCATCGGAAGGGGACACTACAACTCCCCACAGATGACTCGCCAACCTCAACATTTTCCCTGTCAAATGCTGCCACTTCAACTTCCCATTTCATTGCATCCCTCTCCAAAGTAGCAAAATCATCATTAGTGAACAACATATCCACACCCTCCACCACCAAATGTGAACATGGATTGATGTCATCAAGGTCAAGCACTTGATGTGTCTCTTGCCCCTCTACCTTCTTTTAACACAACAGAAGATTGTACTACACAAAGACAAGGTCATTCAAGCGCTTCTGAGTCAACCTATTGCACTTTTTTGTGTTAGCGGACTCAAAAATACTTTAAGTTCACTCACAACTACCAACACTAAAAGGCTTGGATAAAATGTGGATGGCAAGATTTTGAATATTACCTTGTGTCCACCCAAAAACTTCCCACCAGAAATCTACAAGGACAGCATTTATAACTTTGTTAGGATTTTAATATACATAAACAACGGAACTAAAATTAAACATATACACTTTTTTAGTTGGCTACAAAGTGGATCTCCTTCAAAAGCATAGAAGTGAAGAAAAAAACCTCCTCTCCAACCCCATATAAATTTGTAACCTATCATATATGATGTCTCCAAGGTTCTCATCGGCTACAATCCCTAGCATATACATGTTGAGGCCATCCCTAACCTCTTCATCTCCTTTGAAAATGTGGAGAAGAAAAACTTCAAGTTTGAACAGTAGGCAATGGAATGAATGTTAGTGGAGTTGTTTATTCCACCTCCAATCCATAATGCACTATATGGGTTCATTCTTTTTTATCAGATCCATATAAATGTCAAATTGCCTCTTTGGCCTTGTACATGGCCTTAAATAAATACGGTAATACCTCATGTAATGTTCATCTTCATCCACCAACCATAGAACCCTAACCAATGGTTCTAACCATAGTTGCAAAACTCGTAGAGTACTCGCAAAACTTGCAGTCTTAATAACTCACTAACCAGTTTTTGTAAAACTCGCAGCGAGTCAAACGAAAAAAATTGTGAGTTTTGTATCGATAACTCATCCAAATCTATATAATTTATTTCTTGCTTGCAATTTTTAAAAAAACATGATTTTCACTTCATTTTTCACACGTGGTTGGCGACTTAGGGCATGCGACAACACAACAACTAGCAATGAAGGTTTGTGTGGTTTCAAAGGCCTTAATTTGGGGTTGTTGCCCCCAAACCCCTACATGGGGCACTGCCTCTTGACCTTATTGGGGATGTTTCCCCCAAACCCCCACAAGAGGCACTTCCCCTCGACCTCACTGGGGGCGTTTCCCCTAGACCCCCATGAGGAGCATTGTCCTTCAACCCAATTGAGATCTCCATTCTCAAATCCCCATTAGCTATTAGGATCTCTTGTTAGAAAAGAAAATTGATAACAATCAAGGGGTGATGAGGACTTGGGATATAATTCCTAACTGTGTTAACTTAGACATTATTATCGCAGAAGTTGCCAAAAATCTCTCTAGATGAGACAACTTCTACATATGACATGGCTAGTGGAAGTGGCATCATAACTCATTTAGAGATTGAACTCAATTTTTGGTCTATGATATGTATTAAACTCCAATTTTGATTTATATATGATGGAAATCAACAATATGCTCTACAAATTTAGTAATATGTGTTTTTGAAGAGTATTTTTAAAAATTTATGTATTTTAAAATGTTCAATAAAATTGTTGAGTCTTTCCCCTAGATTTTGCCGAGTCCTGAGTTCTTAAAAATTTTGGACCTGCCAAATTATTGTCGAATCTGAATTTTTAAAATATGGTTTTAACACCTAAAACAATACAATAGAGCTTATAAAACTGAAATTAGAAAATTTAACTATATTAGAAAAAAGAAAATTTCAAAACAAACTAAATATCAAAAAAATAAAAATCAGCAAACTTTTATTCAATTCTTTTTTAAAAACCAAAAAATTTCAACTGAAAACTTACCTTGATTATCTCCTCCATGCCCTTGACAAATATACCATCAAAGAAGGTTTTCACAACCCTATCCACATCTGTAATGTCCCTTACCTAGCCTTGCTCTTGAATTCACTTGTTTTCCTTAGAATTCGATTGTTGATTAGGTTAAGGGTTTCTTCTTTCCAAAAGGAACGTGTTTCTCTAATGAAATAATCCTAGATTGAAATCTGCATTCACCAATTTAATAACATTTCCATATACACATATATTTGTTAGCAATAATATCTAGATATCCAAAATATATTCATAGTCAAAGGCAATAATGAAGACACAAGAGGAGTGCCATTGGTGGATCTTCCCTGAAGCCCTTATGTAAAGCTCAAGAGGTTGTCCATCACAATCCTTCTTGCCTAGTGGCTTAGTACTTGCATACTCCACTCAAGGCAACACCTCGAAAGACACTCGTCCTATCAGGGGAGAGGAACCATAGAGTCCAAGTGGCCTAAGGCCTACCACCTCCTATTGCCCAATCCCTTGCTAAGGGCCTAAGGGGCAGAAACCTAGGTGGGACCCCCATCTTTCTATAACCCAATCCCTAGTCAAGGGCCTAAGGGGCTGCAAGGCCCAATCCCTTGTCTAGGGCCTAAGGGGCTGAAAGTGGGGTTTTTAGACAATCCACTTCACTCATGATTCACCCTTCTTGATAGGTTTACAAGCACATAGTAGACAATCTTTACACAATCAGATATATTTGCATCTATCCAAAATTTATTTCATGCCTCTAATCAAATATATTTTCATTTATCAATGGTTCTTTAAGTTCATCATTTCCTAGAATAATTCTCATTATGATAAGATTAAAGAAAGCATTGTATCAATAATCAGATTAGCAATATCTATTTCTTATTTTCAAAATATGATAAATATTATTGTTAAGTGAGTACATCACCTGAGTTGCTGTATCTCTCCACATTTTTTGATTCCTTACTCGCCTCCTTCAATCTTATATTGGAATGATCATAGGATGAGGACAATTCATAAAGATACATAATCTACTTATGTCTATGTTAGAGAATCATCATTACTTGTATGGCTTAATAATTGTTGCAAGTATCATTATTGTCTATTCATATTATCTATATGTCCTTATACATATATATCTATGATTAGTTAATCTAATTACCTTTACATATACTTACTTTCCATATATATATATATATAAAATATATTTACTTATTCATATATATATATATATATATATATATATTTCTGTGATAATAATATATTAAAATATTTGCTGCTATACTCAGAAATATTCACTTTATTTCTGTCCTCAATCTCTATTCATGTTTCTGCCTTTATGTCTCCTTTTTTCATTCCATCAGCCACCATACCTTTTGATTTGAAGCTATCTCTCCTTTAATACCCATATATGGTTAAGGGACGTGATCTTTCAAGGCATCTAAGGGTCATGTCCATTAACTAAATGTCAATCGCTGTCAATATGTTCTTCTATATTATCAATGCATATTTATTGGGAATAATGAGCATTATCAAATCGCTGCCTTACTCCTATCGGTGCTTTTATAAAACAGTCCCCTATCCTTTTATTGAGTCATTGCTGCCCTTAATCCCCCTTGTATATTATTATATTTTTAAATATTTTATTTAATATAGTTTATGTTTATTACATTAGTTTTTATATATATTTTTATATTTATTTATATTATAATGGCTTTAAATATTGGAATGGTCAATATTTATATTCATTCATATATTTTTAATATTTGTATTTATTTATTTGTAATTACTTGTGAATATTTATTTATCTATAAAACATGATATTTATTTATTTATAAATCATAGGTATGATCATGATCAGGTATCATTGATTGTAAATATTAATTTAGTCTATTTGATAATTGTATTATCAATTATAATATTATTCATAATATTTAGGATTCTAATATTTAAATGGTAATTACTTATTTTTTATATTTTACTCGATTTTGTTATTTGTATTTCAATATTGAAGTTTTTTTAGTGTCGCTATTTTAGGGACATGACAACATCGGCCTTCCTCCAATAGGGACTCTCCAACCACCTTAACCTCACAAATATGTGCTCAAGGTTGGGCAATGTGGTTGTGATACTCTACAAGGTGGTAAAAATTATCACAAACTATATGACTCAACCAAATGAACTCCTTGCCATCAATGTGCTCATTCATGAGATTCTAGACCCATGTGTTGTTGTATATGCATTTCATGACATCCCTTGCATATTTCAGCACATTCATCCTACAAGTTTCCCTATATCGTCAAGGAAAACGTCAATCCAGGGGACAACATAAGGCTCCAAAACAAAGAAGGGTGCCTCACCTCTAGAAGTTTACCAACTAACACATACACAAGTGCATTATCTATAACTATCTAGAAAACATTCTCCACTCCCACCTTCATCATCACCTCATCCAACAAGTTTCACAAGGTCTCAACAATTTTTACTTCATTAGAAGAATCAACTAACTACAAGCATTCTCCTAAAATCAAGAGAACGTTGATTAAGGTCCACAATATGACCATCCATCCACCAGTTGGATAAAATGTTGTCACCACTCTTTTTCCAAACTATTTTTTGTTCATCTACTAGCAGGTTTGTATAATTAGATGCATCGTGCAATAATGGTCCACTCAACTCATAATAGCTTGATGCCTTAAGCCCCTTACCTACCATGGTCAATGTAGCAACCAGCTACTCCTAATAAGGACTCTTTGCAACATTAAATAGAATGATCTTCTAATACCAAATATTGGAACAAGCCAACTTGCCTTCATCATGCAATTCCCTATTCCACACATACCTTCCAACAAAGGTTGTGCACCACAAGTGTTATAAGTAGCAGAAAAATTGGAACTACAATTGCCCAAACTGCCTATTCTTTGTCTTTGTGGCCCAAGGGAAAAAGATAAGGCTTCTATATCTCCCTTTGACCCTATAAAATTTATACATGATAATGCCTCTATTTTTCTTTTCAGCTTTTTCTAATCATAAGATGCAAGCCAAGCTTTCCCCTCATTCTCAACCATAGTTTAACTACTTAGTGACTTGTTGCAAGCTCATGAGCTTTTTGAAGCCCTGAGTTTTTGCAAAGTAAGTTTGCCAAGTACTTTTGCAAATTCATCAACAAGTTGTCTACCCAAACCTACATGAGTACTCACCAAGTCTGTGTGAAAAACTTGCCAAACTAAAATAAGTAACCCTACACAGCAAAAACATAGCATAAACACTAAAAAACACTATGCTTTCGCATTTTAGTATTCTTCTGCGAATTGAAATGAAAATACAATATTTTTTTTCTTTTCAAAAATTACGAAAATGGCATGCACCATGAAGGTCTATGTGGTTTTGAAGGTCTTTATTTGGGCTTGGCGTTACCCTCGACATTGTTGGGGGCATTGCCTCCAAATCCCTAGAAAACCCATTTAATATATTGTGTAGATGTATTTTGAATAAAATTTATGTTTTTCTCAAAAATCTAAGTATTTTTTTAAGCTGTTGAGTTCTACCTAATTTTCACCAAGTTTTTACCGAGTCAGAAATTTTGGTCTACTGAGTCCAAGACAAGTCCATGTTTGTGAACTATGTTCTCAATCTCCTAAACCACTTGTGTACATGATAGAACATCTCAGCAAGCAATACATTCAAGGTAACATTTTGTTGGCGTTTCAATTAGCACCTCTGGAGTGCTTATTGGAAATGGTCAGCTATTGCAAGTTTGTAGTGTTTGCTTCTTCAAATTGGGAGGGGAAGATCCCTCTTGTTGTTGATTTTTGTGTAACGGAAAGAATAAAGTAAACTACTATCCGGATTAGTATAGGCTAAAAAGTAAACCACAAGAAACAACAAAGGGATGATAATCTAATTTCCTAAATTCCCAAGGAGGCACCAAGGCCTTTCCAAGGTGTAGATTGAAAACAGATTATTGAATACAACATACAATGATAAAACTTTGAGACTTTTGGATCAAAGGAATGGTAACTCTCCTAATTTATTATCTCAATATTCCACCAAGATACACGTTGGGACAGCAACTTGTGTCAAGAAACAATGACACATGAGGCGATCAAACCAAGAACACATGAACAAAGATTGGACACACCTATCTAAATAGAGAGAGCACAAGCTGTACTTGGTGCTTAACTATAACAAATATGATCCAAGCACATATACTAAGCGAACAATATGAAGGCAAAATTGCTCAGCATTTTGCTGCCGTGAAGTAAAGTTACAAAATAATGAGCCCAAGGCTCTTATTTATAGAGCTCAAGGAGTGGGCAACCCCAAAATCTCCTTGAGTCAACAAAGATCTCTTGCAATCAATTAGCAAGATTTATTCCTAAAAAACTAGAAACCTATCAGTTAACTAGAAGACTACTTCAGTTAACTAAAACTAAACTACAAGAGAACTTATAGTACAATAGGTGTCTCTAAGATAGACATCCATGATTAATGGAGATAAACATCCATAATTAGTGGGAGTCAAAACAAACATCCACAATTAATGGAAGTCAAAACAAACATCCCCCGTTAATGGAAATAGACATGCATGATTCAAGGGACAGTTAGTTAACTTGGAAAGAAGCATCAAGTTAACTACTGTTAATCATAAATGTCATCCTAGAGAATAGGGCATCCCAACTAGGTGTCTTTACACCTCACCACCTCCAGTCAACAGCTCTTCTATCCAATCGTTGACTTCTTCTGCCTCTGGAAAATCAATGCTCCGTAGGATGATGACGTTGGCGCTTCAGCATCTCTTCACCACTCACAAGCTGCTACTGATAATACACTTTGCAGATGCGTCATCCAGCTTGGTGGACATGAAGTGTGGAAGGTAGTGTGGTAGTAACCGATGGCGGCTATGTGCTTGGAATGACTACCTTCCGCATTTTCGTTATCCCTCGAACATTGATGTTATTTACGCCTTCTAAGGCATCCAATCTTGACTATGGGTTTCACTTGATGCATGTCCGTGTCGAGTGTTTTCAAAAAGTCGTGAAATAGGACCATTTTGGTCTTGATTTCAACTTGTGAGTACTGTATTCTGAAAAACTCGACTGTTGAATGTAAACACGGATATGTTCAGACAACTTTTTCTGCAATTGCTAAAAATAGCCTCTCGAGGGGCAATTTTTACCAAAAAATTTGAGACGTGGGTTTTGTTTAGAATAAATTTCTAAATGGACCCAGAACGTCAGAAATCCCAAAAAATCACTTTTCCTCGTACATGCAAGAGCCCTTCGGGGCAGAGGTTTTAGACGCAGCAGAGGCTTGTTTTTCCTAGAAAAATCTGACACATGGGTATTGTTGGCGCTTCAAAGCTGAACAAACCCAGTTTGTCTAATTTTTGAAATTGTGACTTTTTCCAAAAACCCTAAAAAATAGGGGCAATAGGGCAACTTTTTCTGGTAAAATCTGGCACGTGGGTTTTGTTGAATATGCTATGTTGATCATACCCAGTTGGTCAGATCTGTGATTATCTGTTGTTTTCTTGGACATTCAAGAAGTTTTAAGACAAAAGAGAGGAATAAGACAAGAGGAAGATTGGAAGTTATTCTCTACCTTTCTGGAAAAATATGCTTCTGTAAGCAACCTCTGAGAATTTATCTTTCTGTGCAGTTCTTAAAAACGAAGAACGGGGAAAACCCCTCTGTCAGATCTTGAAAAGATGCCTTGGAGAGCAAATTGTTGTTTTAGCCTTCAACCTGCAAAGAAAATAATGAGATATGATGCCTCAGCTTGATATGTAATGATTCAAGTTTGAATGCATCAAGTTTGGGTGCCAACTCATGATTGAGGAGTGATTTGGCTTGATCAAACTGATTTCCACTAATTGTGGGACATTTGAGCCAAGTTTGCCTCCAAAACTCCAAGTCAAGTCAACATATCCTTCTTTGACTTTTTAGGCGTCCTTGAGTTTGAACACTTTTTTACATTATTTTCATGGTGAAGTACCTCTGTTCGATCCTTGCTCCTGATCGTTCAGTTGATCTTTAGCAGCTGCTGATGGATCCATTGTTGAGATGGAACTACTCTAAAGAGATATGCCTAGAGCTATCAAGCCAGAAACCTGAGTTTGAGGCTCCAAATTCAAGGGCACCTTTCCTCAACAGGGGCGCTTTTAGCCTCAAACTTAGCCAATTTCTTGACTGTTCTTCAATTTCTCCTTTTAGAGCCTCTGTGCTTCGATCTAATATCATTGTTGACTGATGAGTCGGATGACTTCACTTGACGGTGCGTTGGATAACCAACTCAATCCTAGAAAGGATGACTAGTTTCACAACTCCTAAAAGTCAGTTTTAGTCCTTCAAAAGCATGGGCGCCTTTTCTCAGCAAGGGCATCTTTGACTTTTTGACCAGTTATTTTCATGTTGTAAACTGACTCAGTTTGATCTCCGTCGTCAGATGATTGATTTGTCGGATGTCTTCATTGACGGTTTCGTTGTCGAGATCGATCAAAATAGAGAAGGTCATCCTGGAGGTCACCAAGCAAATAGACTGCATTTGCATTCCCAAAAGACTAGGCCTCTTTCTTCAACAAGGGCGCTTTTACCTTGGTATTTGTTCAATTCCGTTGTTAAGATCAATCAAAATAGAGAAGGTCATCCTGGAGGTCACCGAACAAATAGACTGCATCTGCATGCCCAAAAGACTGGGCGCCTTTCTTCAACAAGGGTGCTTTTACCTTGGTATTTGTTCAATTCTTCATGTTCTTCATTCAGTCTCCATATCTGGCTTTTTCTGCTTGATCCCTGCCTCTGGCTGCTTGACAAGTCCTGTGAACATGCAGCTAGATCGATCGCGAAGCTGGAAGAGAGCTAAACAAATGCCTCATATAAAGCAGTTGTTGATAACTTCATCGATTGTCTCAAAAAGAAGGGCGCCCCTGGCCAGCATGGGCGCTTTTTCCTTGAAGCTCACTAATTTATATTCCATTTTGCATGTTCTGACAATCGACTATTGCTATTGTTTGATTTGTCTCGCAGGATGGCTAACAGGTTCGTTGCAAAGCTGGGTTGAAGTCGGAGATATCTCACGAAGACAACTTTTATTAGGAACAAACATCTGCATCATCTTATTCAAGGGCGCCTTTTCTCTGCAGGGGCGACTTTTTCATGTTAGACTGCCATTTCGGATGATTCTCGCCTGCAACATCTCCATACTCCGTTGACGTTTGCCGGTGATCTTTGAATCAGATGATCTTGCTGAATGATGCATTTGAAAGCCAGCAGGAACACGAAGAAGATGAATGCCTCAGACAAATCTGATGACTTCATTTGGCCCCTGAGATCCAAGGGCACCTTTCTTCAGCAGGGGCGCTTTTAGCATTTTGAACTGTATTTCCTCCTTGGTAGCAAAGCGTGGTTTTTCCAGAGTTAGCCAAATTTTGGCATTTTTCAGTTTTGAGAATCTCCTCCATCAAACAACATCTTTTTTATCTTTTTCTACCATGGTTTCTCCGTTGAAGCTTTTGAAGCTTAGCTTTCAGCACCTAGTACTGGCCAATCTGCCATTAATGGCTACAGAATTCCTAACTTTCTTCTTGAAAAACGAAAATAGACCCACCAAAGTAAAACATGTTTTTTGATGATTTTGACTTGACCAGTGTGATCGTGAAGTTGATTAATCCTATCAAAATCATTTTCAATCATTTCCGGGAAGGTCCTATTTTCGGGGGTTTCCCTGAAAATAGGGGTTTGAAACCCTAATTTTCAAAGTTTCAAAATTTTACACATATGTTCCTTGACAGAAACCCACAAAAACCCTATGTTTGGTTTGACCTAAAACAAACTTTTGGCAGCATTTTTACATGATTTAGCTCAAATTAAGCAGAATGCCAAAAACTTATTTTGGGTACAACACATTTGAGGCGATTTATGTCTCCTCTCGTATCTATTCCTCAATAGTTGCAAATTACCATTCCTTGCGTTGTACCTATTGCCCCATGTTTCTAAGCAAGGTCCCTAGGCTTGTCTCCATCTCTCCTACTCGCAGATGCCATTTTCTTTTTGGAAAAAATAGAAATAAACCCTAGCAGCCTAGTATTGAGCACAAAACATTTAGACTAAGGGAACAAATAGTAGGTAACAATCCCTAGCAGTAAATAAAACATGGAATAGCAAATAATGAATTAATAAATCCTAGCACAAGACATTTAGAATTAACTATTAAGGCACAAAAAAAAAATACAAAATACAAAAATACTAGATGTATTGGTATTATCTGTTACATACCTTTGAAATGCCACTGAATGAGAGTTGATAAGAGCTGTTAACAGCTGATTTCTTATTCCCAAATGCTTGGAAATAGTCATCACATACTCCGACACCACAGCTCAAAAAAAGACTACAAAATGATGCCAAATGAACTTTTTTCTGAGAAAATGTACTTTTGCAGGTGCAAGCAAGTTTTTTGATCAAATCTCATGGGATTTTGGCAAGCTATTGACAAGTATTTGGCGAGTTTCTCCAGAAACTTACAATAACTTACCACAAAGTTATATTGCAAGCAACTTGCAAGCTATGTTCCACCAAGTTTCAAAGGATAGGGACATCAAGGTGAGACACATTTCAAGGACGGATTTTTTTGAGGCTGTTTTAGGGAACGACAGGGGACAGAAGGGAAGACTATTAAAAAATAAAGAAAAAATTTAAAATATATGAAAAATTCAAATATTCACGTGATAACATTGATAAGTCATTCATTGTATACATTAGAGTTGAATTGAGAGTTCACATGAGAGACAAACAAACTAACAAAATTTAATTGTTTTCATTAAAGAAGACTATTTCAACCAATGCTTGACAATGTGCTTTTGACATTCAACAAGACTCTTCTGCTAAGCCTTCTCACATTCTCTTTGATCAATCTTTTAAGTCTCCTAAAATGGCAAACTGAAGGCACTTTCTATTAAGTTTGGATCAGGTTTGCAAAGTACTTGATCACTCACTAATATCTTCCTTTTTCTAGGGTCGTAGTGCTTGGCACATGCAAGGACATATTATTGACTTTAAACGTAGACAAGAAAGAAGGCTGCTTCATGAGGTTGGTATTCCGTAACCTTTTTGTTATTTTACTCGTGCTTTTTTATCTTCTCCTCCAACTCCAATTCTTGCACTTTGGCGTGTCCTAGACCAGTCTTTGATTTTAGCGTATTCTATCACAAAAATTGGAGTATCCACAGTTTGAAAATGAAATTGCATGTTTGAAACCCAGGGATATATAAAGAGCTATTGTTTGTATATGAAGTTATCAAATTGTTGAGCAAACCCTTCTATGACTGCCACAAAACTGATGTCAGGGATGCTGCTATCCAATGTTTATTCAGTAACAAAGACAAAAAAATACCTTCTCAAAATTCACCAATATGATTGCTGTTATAACGGCTGATATCTTGCCTTAGAATGACTGAAAATCTGCTGAAACAGTGACAGAAAAAAACATTAAAATAATTTTTAAATGATTTTGAATTTTTGGGAGTATTTTTCCTAAAATTTGAGTGTTTTTATGCAGGGACAGTCAAGAAATGTCATTGACATCCCCAGCTGTCTTGCGGATGCCCGACCATCCGCACAAAGTCCCCACAATTTCAGAACATTTCCAGGGCGGCCAGTGCAAAAAAAAATTTATTGGGGATGGCAAGGGGAGGGTATTTCCAAGGCATCCTCTCGTCCCCTGAACGTCCCAAGTACAAGGACCAAGGAAAAAAATCTCAGGGACACATCCCCAGCGAATATAACTGGCAAACCATTTTCACTCGCAATTTTTGTGAACTTTAGGCAATTGTTTCATCTATGCTCAAGATATCAAGATTGACATGTAGTTCATTTAGCCATATTGCTGTTGTATAGCTTGGGTTTTCACTCAACACTCAAGATTTTGCAAGGGTTGAAAGGTGAACCATTTCAACCCCCTTGTTGGCAATAGATAAGAAAAAATGTATTCAGTCCAAATTAGAGATAGCAGCTTTTAGAATGTTTGAGGCTTTTGGAAATGGAAAGAATCAAGTTGACAAAGTAGGGGAAGCTCGTGAGGAAGAACTGAGTGGAGCTTCAAAGAGAAATTTCCAAAAATTCCAAGAGTCAAGATAGGTGTACAGTGTGTTTTGTAAATTTATTCAGAGTCTATTGTGTTCAGGACTAGTGCACTTATGCATTTCTGCAAAATACTTAATGTATTGAATTTTATGAGAAATTAATGAACCATATAATATTTTCATTTTGATATGTTCATGTTTTTTATTCCATATTCTGTCTGTCTAATCTGATTGGCTGTGGTTGATGATTCAATATTTGACCATCAACCTGACATGGAGAAATCTGTCACAAATTTGCATAAGGATAAAAACAGTGAGATCATGAGGGTTCAATTCTTTGATGAAGTCACTTCATGAAAGGGTGGCAATGCTATTTACCTGTTAGGATTTGCTATTCCCAGATTATCGACAAATTTTCCTCTTTGAAGAAGGAAAGGGTTACCAAATTGCAGCTTTGATAAAACTGTTAAGACGGATAGCAAAGGTTTGAAGCTTTTAGCACTGAATTACTATCCATAGGCAGTGGTGCAAGTTTGATGCAGTCTTAAACAGACCTTAATATTCCCATGAAGCTGGTGAGTTTAGTTTGTGCCATGATAGTTCTTATTTAACACATATTTCTGTTTCTTGGTCAATTTTGAAGCCCAAGATGCCATTTACAGGTAGATTATATTTTCCACATCACTTTGTGACTTGAATCTTTCTAATAAGAAGAGAAAGAAGTTGACGAGCATAGCTGAATCCTATGAGACAGGAATATGGTCATTGGTTTGTAATCTTCTTATCAATTTTCTGTGTCTGTATCTGTGAGATGCATATTTTAAGCCCGTGAGTCTCTGAATTAAGGGGTTACCTTCTTATTCATAATGTGAATTAAGTAGAGAGGAATTGTAAGAGATAAAATGAAAAGAGCATGATGAGCATCGTTGTTATTGAAAGAGAGCTACTGTGGCAGTTCCCAGCCATGATGCCCTGCAATGCATTGCTGCGCACTTCACCATGCTCCTGTAAACCACTTTTGGAAGGGACCAGTGAGCATGCATTAAAAGGTTAGAATTTTATTCTGAATAAAAATTAACTCATACCAATTGGAAATTGGAAGAGGCTTGTGTACAATAAAGCAATATCTACTTTTGCAGTTCAGTTTCTCTCCTTGTCCAGTTCCTAGTGCTTGTAGAAAGATGGCCGACTGATTAATATTTTAGCAATTTCTTCATTTGCTGAGGCCGATAACAGTTACATGTGAAATTTCATTTTCAAAGAAGCCTGTGGATTTTGATAGCTGGCTTTGAAGTCCACTTCTTTTCAACACACTCCTCGAGCAATTGAGATGACCTTTTGGGTGAGCCTAATTACTTCCCTTTTTTGAAGGTCTAGGATCCTTTAACTTTAGGTAGACTAAGCACAAAAAGGAAGAGTGAAGAGCACACACTAATACTAAGAGGGGGGGGGGAGAGAGGGAGCGAGAGGGGGGTGGTGAATCAGTATTAGGACAAATTTTAACACTTACTTCAAATCTGAAAATACAACTTCAAAAACATCAAGCAAACTACACATGCAAGAACACAGAAATTACGTGGAAAACCCCTAAGGGCAAAAACCACGGAAAAATATTGCTTTTATTAACTTCTTTACAAACTGTAGGCAATAACCCACAGAAGACACCAATCTTACAAACGTGAGCTCCAATTCACTGGAAGCAACAACTCCCTCTGAGCACCAACTCGGTATGAGGCACCGACCTCCAATAAACTCTGCTTGAGAAAAAAAAAATTTGTACTCTGCTCAATCTCTCTTCATAAATCTGCACTTTATTCTCTGCTCATCAACCTCTATCTCTGATTTTCAATCACTGAAAAAACTTCCTCTCAAAAACTGCATACTCTATCCATTCCTTCATCAAAAAATACTCTTTCTTTTTTTGAAAACCAAAAACAAAAAACTGCTCATAAGATGCCCAAAAACACATTAGAAAAATGTTTCCTTTTTTTGTTTATTATTATCCATGAAAAACTTCAAGGATAAAACCTTCTAAAGCTGGTGCTGGATTTCAGTTTTTAATTTTCAATTAAAATCAAGATAAAAAACCTTCTTATCTTGGCGACCACATCAACCTGCTTTTCTTATCCAAACTTATCCAAAATGAGGCGCCTATCTTATCCTTAAATCTGATTTTCTGTCTTTCTAAAGGTGACTTGATTTGCTTTATAAAATCTTATCTGTTTTTCTTCTTTCATCTTATCTTTCTATTCTCATCTATTTCTTTTCTTGTCTTATAAAGCTGCTTTTAAAATCTGATCTTATCTCCTTCTAAAGATGGCAGCCAGCTTTATGAGATTTGCTTTCCTTTCTCAAACCTTATCCAATCTTAACAAAAGAATTGTTTTGCAATGCTTATCTTCATTATGCTTGTGGTGGCACTGATTTCTTTACGTATGCTTTAATTTCTTATAGTTACTTTTATCCTTCTATACATGGCATTTATCCTTCTACAGATTTGGATATGTAGCATTGTTTTCAAAATTGTATGCAGCATTGATATGCAGGCTTTCTTCTGTATCTAGGCGTGTATAGTGCAGTAGTATCAAACACTAGGCAAATTCTTTCTAACACAGCATGCATCAAGCTTTGACATCTTTCTAACAGCATGCACCAATTTGACATCTTTTCTAGCCGCATGCATCAAGCTTTAACATCAATGACGATTATCTAACAAGAGATCCACTTCAATTTATAGTCTAGTAAAAACCTTAATCGTACTTCAAGGAAAACCAAGTAGAGTTCAACTTTTAAATTACTTGCTAAGAGAATGCCAGACTGCCAACTCCCATTTAATACCATGACAGACAGTGACCCAACTCATGAAGTTAAACAAACTCCGGAAACTTCTGTTATCTCAGGGAGTTTCAAGTTGCAGGTCTGAAGTTCTTATTGTCTTAGTTCCAGAAGCTTTTCAAATTTTCTATCATATATAAGACTCATTTATCTGATTGACATTCAGAATCTTGAAGTGAAAGTACATATTAATTCAAATAGAAAACACGGAAAGCTTCTATCCATGATGAAGCTTGTGATTAGATTTGTTTTGTCCAATTACAATAGACTTTCAGTTTAAGCTGATTATTTTAACAATGAAAGCTTTAATTTCTTTGCTAAAAACTGTGCACAAACAGTTTCCAGTTCTTTAAAAAACCTGTAATGTTTTTTTCTCTTGAGCACTGGAATTACATATATCATCTGTAATATGGAGAATCTTCTTACATTTGCATGTAAATTCACTTACCAAATCTGAAACAGAGCCACCGGCCATGTACTCCATAACTATCCATAATTTGGTCTGATTAAGGTATGAGCCATAATACTCAGTGATGTAAGGAGATCGGCACTGAGATAAGACTGAGATTTCCTGAAAATAGCAAAATTTATGCCAACCATCATTACTGAGACTCAATTCTAGCTCTCAATAAAGACAATTTAAAAGCACAATCCCAAGAAATAATTCTACTGTTCATCACTCAAACATTTGAAGTATCACCTTCTGAATGTCTTCAACTTCGTCCTCACTGCAAAAACACAATAACAGGCATAAACATCAAAATGAAAACATGGAAGAATGTCGTACCAATTGAACAGAAACAAAAGAAAGAAATTTTGTTTGAACAGCAACCTTGATCATGAACAAATCTGAAACCAACTAAATATCAGTGAGATCAAATAATTTTGCACTTGAACTTTTCACCAATGAAAGAATAGAACAATGGCCAAAAAACCTCCTGATAAAGATAATAATAATTAGACAAAGCTAACCTCGATTCCCAGAAGCCTGAAAATAGAATCTTAATAGAGATTAAATTATAAACTAAGCAAGATTATGAACTACTTACAGGTTTAATGATTCTAATGAGTCCTTCATTGGATGGTCATTCCACAAAACTCATGCAAAATCCAATTATATTTTGCACAGACTCCTTTAGTTTTTTTTTTCTAACAAAGCTTTCAATTAATCAAATAGCAATGTGTACTAAACTTTATAACAAAGATCTGAGCAACTATGAAAACACAGCCCTCACAGTCCTCAGATGGCAAATGACAAATGGTTAAAAAGTACAGAAGACAAATTCCACCAGGGATAAGATCTAATACAAAACATTAAAGAATATATGTAAGAAATCACAAAGCCAAGAAGCCCAAACTGATAAGTAAAGCCACAAAAATCCCTAACTGGGGGCTAGTCAAGATATCCTCAACATGAGAGAGAGCCACCTCCCTATACAACATGCCCTAGAAGTACAACAGAATAGTACAGATTATAAACGTCATTACCATTGACAACCCACACCTATTATCTTGGGTTTCAGAATTAGAGATTGCCATATCCAAACCATCATTACTCATTGGATCATGTGAGCAGTACTAGAGCCAATGTGAGCCTCAAAAAATTAGGGGATTAATGTGAAGTGCTTTTTAACTTGGATTTTTGGAGCTTTGTTGCAATTAGTTTGGCCATCCCAACATCCAAGGTTAAAGATGCCACTCTAGCGAAAATGACTCAGAAGATCAGGTAGGCAAGCGTCTGTGTCAGCCTTTGGGCTGGCAGAAATGATGCACCTGTTTGCATTGCTGCCCATATATCCCAACCATCATTACTCATTGGATCATGTGAGCAGCACTAGAGCCAATGTGAGCCTCAAATAATTAGAGGATTAATGTGAAGGGCTTTCTAACTTGGATGTTTGGAGCTTTGTCGCAATTAGTTTGGCCATTCTGACATCCAAGGTCAAATATGCCACTCTAGCAAAAATGACTTGGAAGATCAGATAGGCAAGTGTCTGTCGTCAGCCTTTGGGCTGGGAGAAATGATGCACTGGTTTGCATTACTGCCCATGGTTTTGCCTCTATTTCTAGTCTTTCAGCAGGACCTGACCAACCATATAAAGGTCTCTTCCCCAGTGTGCAATCTTGCCTAAGAGTTCCAAACTCCCTGGCATTGCACATGCAAAGGGAGATTGAGAATCATTAAAATTTTGTCTTGAGATGTCAAAACATTTCATGACAAATCACCTCATTAGGATGCACACAATGGCAAAATAAAATACAACAATTACTCACTACAACTATACCCACACAAATAACATAAATATTTAAAGCCCAATATGTCTACAGCAGTGTAAACATTTTTGTCCCATTTCCAAATATATTTTTTTATACAGATGGTCCTTACTTTTGCTATAGTTTTTTAATGGTAGATAGTTTACAGTCCATCAGAATGCCTATATGATGAATGTCTTTTATTGTTTTTATTTATTAAATCTTCTATAAATCAATCTGTATGGACAATGAAAGTTGTAATAAAAATGTATACAGAGACATATTTTTGTGAACAGTAAATTGAATTCATTAAAAAGACAAAAAACAAATAAGGTTGATCAGTAAACATGTCAGAGAAACACCTAGGGCAGGACCACAACTGCAGTAGTGGCACTTGACCATACCCAAGAAATTTGGAATGTAACCTGAGCAAGCGCTGTTTCACCTTCTAGTCCATGCAGCAAAATTTCCAGGGCCGGCAAGAACCTCCACACTTACATAAATCTATAAACAGAGGTAGAAACTAAAATTTGAAATGAGAGAGGAAAAATAAAGTTGTATTGAGCAAAGCCAAATAGAATTTAGTTGTTCGTAGTGTGATAGAAAAGCTGAGACAATAGAATCCACATTATTGGAGCAAGGGGCAGCTTCTATCCAGGCAATCTATTGTACTTGGTAATTTTACTACTTTGAATATAGGTAGTATGGTATTTCCCACTACCACAGTCTGGTTTTTCTCTCTTAGGAGGGTTTCTAGGATAAAAAACCTGAGTTCTTGTATGGAATTATTTTGTTGTAGTTCTTTCTTTGATCAACAATTCCCTCTATCTAACACTGTCATTTGACTTACAAGTAGAACAGTATGTTAGCATAGTTTATGATTCCTAAATTCTACAAATTAATTTACAGATCATAAATATTCAAGTTTAGTTAGACCATATAGGTTGATAAATTTCCAAATTGAAATCAATTAAGGATAAGCTTTTGAAAAGTGATTTCCAAAATCCAGTAATATAGATTGAATGGTCTGGGGTAATGCATGTAAATTGTACTTTTTCTTTTATTTGAATATTATGCAAACATTCAAATTGATTAGAACATAGATTCTTGAATCACTACTCAATTTTATGTACATCTGAAAAGTTCCACTTGCTGCAGAGATGCAAACCAGTTTCTGACTGCACCTTTTTGTGCCCAATCTCTATACTTTCATCAATGCCATGAGGCATCAATACTTCGGGACTAGAACATGTCCTATAGCCCATACAATAGAAGTTAGGGAAATGGCCTACTTTGGGTAGTTAGGCCACTACCGACACATTTTAGACTTTTCTTTTGAAGAACCTGAAGGATTCCCCTGCTGAGAACCATACAGCATGACATTGGTTTGGTTCTTGGTTTTAGACTTCCTAATTTTCCTGCATACCACACCACACCTATTAAGAGTGCACAGATCAACAAGCAGCCACAAAAGCTTCTTGAGGATGGTAGAAATCATCATAGAACTTCTCTTCGTGATCATCAAGATCTCATTGTACCTAAACAAGAACAAAAATAATGGAAAATTGTTACAAATTTAAGAGGATTGAACAAGATAATTGTGAAAAAACAATACCCACTGCTAAGGATTGATAATTTGATCGACCAATTAAAGGGAGCGAAGTATTTCAGAAAAACTGTCCCTCATTTTTGGATATTCTCAAATACACATGGAACCTTCTAATATGTGGAAAACAGATTTCAAAACCAAATATGATCTTTATAAGTGGAGAGCCATGCCTTTTGGTTTCACTACTGCTCTAGCAACATCCTGAGAGAGAACGACATTTTTTTGTCAATATTTGGAAAAATTTGTAGTCGTGTATTTGGATGAGATCTTGGTCTATAGCATCAAGTGGGATGGTCATGTCCAACACATTCAAATTGATATTGATCTTTTAAGGAACCATAAGGGCACAACAGTAGTCCAGTGGAGTGGAAAAGGTTGCAGTGGGTGCAAGGAGAAGTGCTAGGGGCACTAGAGTGAAGAAGATTTGTGAGGAGGATCCACATGCACTACCATTCCATGGTGTGTGTGAAGAAAGTCACATGTTGGACACTTGAGTACTGGAAGCGTAGTCTGGGAACAAGAAAGGGCTTGTCCACAAAGGGAGTCACGAGTAAGCTTTGCCAGTGCCGCATGACGTTGGACCTTCGTTGGACGAAAAAAGTGCATTTGGGCAGCACATCGGTCTAGCCCCATGTGCAGGCAAAAATAAACTGATGTAGATTTCTTAAATACATCTATCAAAAAGTCTCCAAGAGATATCAATGTCAAGTGACCTATATTGAATCTACTACATCGATTAGACAAGCACTTCAAGAATGATATCTCTCAATGTCTTTTAGGTGGACACATTTAAGATATCTATGCTAGTTTAAAATTAATTGAATAATTATCTTATTAATTTGTATTTATCAAATAATATTATGATAATTATATTCATATTATTAATTAATATAAATTTATATATTATAAACTAATTAATATAACGAATTAATTATATAATTTATATAATTATAAATCCCCTACTAATAAAATAATTAAGAACAATCGTAAGCAAAATGCTACTTGGAAACTGTCGAAAGCAAGTTTTTCCAAGCTGAATTTTCATGGTGTTTTTGAGGGTAATCCTAGTCCTGCTAGTATTGGTATTGTGAAACAATCCTCCCAAAGTTTTTCTTGAGAGATGGATCATTTTCTTCAACACTAAGACAAATAATGAAATGGAAGCTCTGGTATTGTTAGAGTCTCTTAAAATGGTGGTCGCTATGGATATATATGTCTGGATATAGAGAAGGATTCTTATGTGATTATTCAATGTAATGTCCCCGCTCTAGTCAGTTCACAGGAGCAGTGTGTTAGCCTATCATTGGACCCTTGTAGGCTAACAAGGTTGGTTAGAGGGTCAGTGGCCTTATTTGGCGGGCTTTGTCGTTCTCCTCCCTTGAGTTCAGTGATTGGCTCATGGCAGGCTTTGGCAATTTAGGGGTTGACAGCTTCTGACGACACGTCATTATGCGGGGTTATGAGCAAGTTATTAATATTTCAGTGGATTAAAGTGTTTTAATATATTTGACGGAATATTATAAAGTCAACTTGATTTTATAATAAAGTAATCACTTAAATTTATTTAAGTGAAAATTAAAAGCACTTTAGTGAAATATTTCATAAAGTGATTAATTAAATCACTTAAAGTGGGCGCCCAAGTATTTTATTGAGAACTATTGAAAAGGGTGATTTAAATATATTCTAAAATATTTAAATGACACCAAAAGTGGCGTCACTTCTTGGGATGCGTGCATTTGCTTTATAAGCCCAAGCAAAGAAAATTAGAACTCATTATTGACTATTTGACATTTTCTCTTGGCTTTGGCTTTGCTTGCTTCTCTGAGACAAGGGTTTCAGGAGTTTGTTTATCTCTGGAGAACGAAAACTCTTCACAAATCTATGATTGTAAGACTGTAAAAGATCAATTGAATGATTGCAATAGCGGGGGCTTCAATTCAGAAGTTTCTACAATGCTTAATCAGGATTTTCTATACAATATTCAGTAGATTTCAATAAAATACAGGCAGGTTTGAGGGATTGGCATCAATCATCTTCTGGAGGACATTACAACTTCATGGCCGTTCTTTCTTGGCTGAGGACGTGTTTTCATCTTGGAGTGCGTGGCTCTTAATAGCAAGGGCGTTTGAGTTTTAGGGAGAAACACCTACAATCTTGAGGGTTTCCCTTCTTCTTTGGCGTCTATCTCCTACAATGCATTTGCCTCAATTTTCAGGCTGGAGATTCCATGTTGTAGCCTTCTACACTTGATTTCATCAGTTTTCTCCATTCTTGGCTAGCAAACTAGAATAATTTCTTATATAAATAATCTAGAGCGTTTCGGGTATGTCTGAAACATGCAATCTCATTGTTATGGTTATTTAATACCTTCTGCAATTTCATTTTGTCAATTCTAGCTCAGATTTGAGTTTTATGAGCAATTATATGTTGCACCCCTTCTATTTCTCTCTAGAAACTTTCTTAAAAAACTAAAAAGAACACAAAAAGATAATCAAAAACAACAGGGGTTTGAAGAGGAGCCAGTTGGGCTCATCACAGTGGTATCAGAGCACTGATCCTGCCAGCCTGGAGGGTTAGTAGTTTCTATGCAATCACATCATAACAGGTTTGACAGGTACTACTCACGCAGGGGTCCTGGCTATCAGAGAAGTACTTTTGAACCATTTCCAGCATTTCTGTTTGACGAACAGGAGGAAGATTTTGACTTTGATAATCTGGCAAACAGGGATGAGGAAGGTCCTTCTAGGAATCGTCTTGATAATGAAGAAAGAGAGGCCAGAGATGTACTCAGAGGGATGGTGGTAGGCCAAGAACAGGTGGCGAACATCCTCCAACAGCTTAGTACCAATGTCCAGAACTTGACAGTTCAGAGAAGGCAGAATCAAGATCAAGATCAGGAGGGAAGTGTTCATGGAGAAGCTCGCAGGAATATTGCTCCAGCACGCACCTATGAAAGACCCACGTGCCCTACATTCACTAGAAATTATACTAATGAAGAGGAAGAGGCTGAAGAGGGTGGTGACGTGAACTTTGCAGATAACATCATGACTATGCATGATGAATGGGATGCATTACCTCCAAGAGTTCAGGATCACCTTATCTTTGATCGATTCATGAGCCAGAAGAGAGAACATACCAGAAACAGGTTTGACAGGAGGCCTAAACAGTGGAATAATGATCTCAGGCAGGCTACCAACAAAATTATGTTAACTAATTTTGATGGCAGTGGCAGAGTCACAGCACGTGCCTGTGTGAGCAAATTGGACACCTTCCTTACATTGCGTCCTATGACAGAGGAGGATGTTATTAGATTTGGAGCTCTCCACCTGGATGGCGTGGCCCATGATTGGTGGCACCACGGCATGGTAACACTCCACCATGATAGGATTACTTCTTATCAGGAGTTTACCAATTGATTGGTAGAGAGGTTTGATAAACGTGATCCCGAACTTTACTTCAAAGATCTTGCACAGTTGAAACAGTTGGGTAGTTTGGAGTCATACATTGGAGAGTTTCAGCAACTGTCAGTTATGGTGACAAGCATATCAGAGAGGAGGCTGATTATATTGTTTATGGAGGGTTTATTTGAGCCCATGAAAGGTTGGATCAAAGCTTTCAATCCACCTACTTTGCAGAAGGACATGAGGAAAGCTCGCAGTATGGAGCTTACAGCACCTCGGAAACAGTTTGGCTCAAAACCATCCACTTCCTACAATGATAATAAATCTGATCCAAAAAAGTTTGATAATTCCGATCAAAAGAAAAAATTTGCAGCACCTTTAGATCGGGAAACCATAAATGATTTAGGTAGGAAGAAACTCTGTTTTTATTGCAAAGGCCCATATGACATCAACCACGATTGCCCCCTCAAGCCTAAATGGAAAAATAGGCATATGGAGTGGTTCTTTGAGGGAGAAGAGTTGACTGATTTTTCAGACCAGCAAGCTGCAATTTATGATACGGATGAGGAAAAATCAGAAAATGAGGCAGAAAGAGAGGTTGAAATTGAGCTACAGGAAGCTCATATGTCCAGTATGCAGAGAGAAGGTTCTTTTAGACTACATGGGATGCTAGCTGCTCAAAGAGTCATTTCTCTTTTGGATACAGGTGCAACCCATAACTTTATTGATTCTTGGTTGGTGGAGAAGAGAGGCATTCAAACTCAACAGTTTGAAGGAATTAAAGTTAAGGTTGCAGATGGGTACACTCTCAACTGCGAGAGGATGATTCCGGATTTGCCAATGAAACTCAACAATTTTGAGTTTAAGGCAGATTTTTATGTTGTGAACATGGGAGGTACAGATATAGGTCTCGGCATGAAATGGATTCATGCGATAGGAGAGTTGACACTTAATTTACGTGACATGGAGATGAAATTTAAAGTTGATGGCACAAATCATGTTCTGAAAGCCATAAAGGACAGCAATGTAAAAGAAATTTCACTCCAAAGAATGGAAAGATTGATTCAGCATGACATGGTGGATTGGTCAGCAAAATGCAGGATAATGCCTTCACAGAAGGAGCAGCAAGATTCTTCTTATCATCCAGATGTTCAAGCACTCTGAATCAAACATGCAAAGGTTTTTAGTGCCATACCACCAGGTAGACCTGCTGATAGAGGTATTGAGCATATTGTGGAGTTGGAAGAGGGCACAAAACCTATCATGATCACTCCTTATCGGCACCCCAAACGTTTGAAAGATGAAATTGAAAAAACTATTAAAGAACTTTTGGCTATTGGGCACATTAGGCCAAGTAAGTCACCCTTTGCTTCATTAGTTGTTTTGGTGAAGAAAAAGGATGGTACACTTAGAATGTGTATTGACTACAGGATGCTCAACAGGAAGACTATTAAGAGCAAGTATCCCATACCACAGATTGACGAGTTAATAGGTGAGCTACATGGAGCTTGCTATTTCTCGAAGATTGATTTGAGGACTAGGTACCATCAAATCAGAGTCCGAGAGGAGGATATTGAGAAAACCGCATTCCGATGCCACTGTGGACATTATGACTTCTTGGTTATGGTTATGCCATTCGACTTAACCAACGCTCCAGCCACTTTCCAATCCACAATGAACAGGGTTTTCCATCCTCACTTGAGGAAATTTGTTTTGGTGTTCTTCGATGACATATTGGTTTACAGCAGGTCTTGGGAGGAACACATAGTTCACTTGGATGCAGTATTGAGTATACTTGATAGGGAGTCCTTGTACGCCAAGGAATCCAAGTGTGCACTGGGCTTGGGAGAACTTTTATATCTGGTTCACATCATTAGCAGTGAAGGAATCAGTATGGATCCAGAGAAAGTTCGTGCTATCATTGATTGGCCTACACCTAAGACATTGACACAGCTCAGAGGGTTTGTAGGTCTATGCGCCTTCTACCGTCGGTTCGTTAGTGGGTTCTCGCGTCATGTAGCGCCACTGACCGATTTGACTAAGAAGGGAGCTTTTGTGTGGACACCTTTAGCACAAGCGTGCTTTGAGAAGTTTAAACTTCTCATGACTACATGTCCAGTTTTGGCATTACCAGACTTCACCAAGCCGTTTGAGCTACATTGTGATGCCAGTGGTGAGGGTATTGGGGCATCATCATGTAGGACCGACATCCTATAGCTTTTGAGAGCAGGAAGCTGAGAGGTCCTGAGAGGAGCTTTAGCATTTACGATAAGGAAATGTTGGCCATCATGCATGCCATGGCCAAGTTCAGGCAATATTTGGTTGGTAGTAAATTTTGTGTTAAAACCGATCACAATAGTCTGAAACATTTCCTAGGACAACGAGATTTGAATGAAAGACAACAAAAATGGGTCAGCAAACTTCAGTCCTATGATTTTGACATCTCCTATGTCAAGGGTACACAGAATGTGGTTGCTGACGCATTATCTCGCCGCCCACACTTGAGCTCCATTATAGAGATTGCAGAGGACTGGAGACACATGATAGTTGCAGAGTATGCTAAGAACCCGTGGGCTTCTAGCATAGTGGATGGGACAGTATAGGATGGCAAATACTCACTTGTAGATGATCTTATCATTTACAAAGGGAGGATATTTCTAGTCCCAGGTTCTGAGATGAGGGACAGGGTATTGAGATCATTTCACGATTCACCTATGGCAGGACATCCCGGTTACTTTAAGACCTACAGGCAGGTACGGGAGAGATTCTCTTGGAAAGGTCTCAAGTCCTTTGTTCTTCAGTATGTCAGGGAATGCCTTGTTTGTCAGCAGAACAAGCAACATACATACCCTGCAGGATTACTTCAGCCGCTTCCTATTCCTGAGAGGAAGTGGGAATGCTTGTCAATGGACTTCATTACGGGCTTGCCAAAAGCTCAAGGGAAAGACAGCATTTTTGTGGTAGTAGATAGATTGACGAAGTATGCTCATTTCTTCCCAATCACTACTACTCACACAGCTACACAGGTGGCAGACTTGTTTTTCCGAGAGGTATTCAAGTTGCACGGTTTGCCTCGGAGCATAGTCAGTGACAGAGATAGCAGGTATATGAGTAACTTTTAGCAGGATTTATCCAAACTTTGTGGGACAGACCTCACTCCGAGCACCAGCTACCACCCACAGACAGATGGGCAGACTGAGATAGTCAACAAACAAGTGGAGGGATACTTGAGGAATTACAGTTCAGGGCAGCAGAAGGCATGGGTGAAGTGGTTATACCTTTGTGAGTATTGCTACAATACCACTCATCACATGAGTATTCAGATGACACCTTACCGAGCGTTGTATGGATATGATGCTCCGAGTTTTCTAGATTTGTTGTTGAGTGACAGTAGAGTACCTAGTATTGGGGATCTATTACAAGAGAACCAGGACATTATGAGAGCACTCAGAGAGAACATTCAGAAGGCTCAAAATCAGCAAAAGCAATATGTTGATCAGCGGCGAGTGGAGCGATCTTTCGAGATTGATGATTTGGTGTATCTAATGCTACAGCCTTATAGGCAGTCCACCCTTTGTAAGAAGGGCGCCGAGAAACTCAAGCCACCATACTATGGACCATTCAGGATTGTCAGACGTGTCAGTGAAGTGGCTTATGAGTTAGATCTACCGGTGGACAGTAAGGTTCAAAATGTGTTCCATGTGTCACGCCTCAAGAAGGCGTTGGGACAACAGGTGACTCCTTCCACAGATTTACCACCCCTGGATGATGAGGGGAAGTTGATTTTGATACCTAAGGCCATTCTAGATTCCAAAGAGCGTCGTTTTCGGAGGCGGGTTATCAAGGAATATCTGGTGAAGTGGAAAGATCTACTGGCAGAGGATGCTACTTGGGAGGGTGACAGTATTCTACAGCATCCGGCTTTGTGTTTGCTTGCGGACAAGCAAATTCAGGGAGGGCGGACTATGATGTCCCCGCTCTAGTCAGTTCTCAGGAGCAGTGTGTTAGCCTATCATTGGACCCTTGTAGGCTAACAGGGTTGGTTAGAGGGTCAGTGGCCTTATTTGGTGGGCTTTGTCATTCTCCTCCCTTGAGTTCAATGATTAGCTCACGGCAGGCTTTGGCAGTTCAGGGGTTGACAGCTTCTGACGGCACGTCATTATGTGGGGTTATGAGCAAGTTATGAATATTTCAATGGATTAAAGTGTTTTAATATATTTGACGGAATATTATAAAGTCAACTTGATTTTATAATAAAGTAATCACTTAAATTTATTTAAGTGAAAATTAAAAGCACTTTAGTGAAATATTTCATAAGGTGATTAATTAAATCACTTAAAGTGGGCACCCAAGTATTTTATTGAAAACTATTGAAAAGGATGATTTAAATATATTCTAAAATATTTAAATGACACCAAAAGTGGTGTCACTTCTTGGGATGCGTGCCTTTTTGCTTTATAAGCCCAAGCAAAGAAAATTAGAACTCATTATTGACTATTTGATATTTTCTCTTGGCTTTGGCTTTGCTTGCTTCTCCTTGACAAGGGTTTCAGGAGTTTGTTTATCTCTGGAGAATGAAAACTCTTCACAGATCTGTGATTGTGAGACTGTGAAAGATCAGTTGAATGATTGCAACAGCAGGGGCTTCAATTCAGAAGTTTCTACAGTGCTTAATCAGGATTTTCTATACAATATTCAGTAGATTTCAATAAAATACAGGAGGGTTTGAGGGATTGGCATCAATCATCTTCTGGAGGACATTACAGCTTCATGGCCGTTCTTTCTTCGATGAGGACGTGTTTTCATCTTGGAGTGCGTGGCTCTTAATAGCAAGGGCGTTTGAGTTTTATGGAGAAACGCCTACAATCTTGAGGGTTTCTCTTCTTCTTTGGCGTCTATCTCCTACAGTGCATTTGCCTCAATTTTCAGGCTAGAGATTCCATGTTCTAGCCTTCTACATTTGATTTCATCAGTTTTCTCCATTCTTGGCTGGCAAACTGGAATAATTTCTTATATAAATAATCTGGAGCATTTCAGGTATGTCTGAAACATGCAATCTCATTGTTATGGTTATTTAATACCTTTTGCAATTTCATTTTGTCAATTCTAGCTCAGATTTGAGTTTTATGAGCAATTATATGTTGCGCCCCTTCTATTTCTCTCTAGAAACTTTCTTAAAAAACTAAAAAGAACACAAAAAGATAATCAAAAACAACAGGGGTTTGAAGAGGAGCCAGTTGGGCTCATCACATTCAAGAGTGTATTAATAAATCTTTGAAAGATTGGAAGCTTTGTAGCACTATAGAAGAAATTATTGTTGTTGTAAGTGTTGGAATATTCTGTCATTGATGTCAAGGTTGAGCTATGTGCTTATGTGCTTGAGTTGCTTCACCTGCTTGACCTGTTTGACCTACTTAGGTATCTGCTTGAGCAGTGTGTGTGTCTGCATCAACTTCTTTGGTGCCTACTTGTCAACGGGTTGAAAAGTCAGAATTCTTGTGAGCTGTTTGAAAAGTCTATCCTTCTTTGCTAGCGTTGAAAAGTCTAATCTTTATATGAGGCACGATTTCTTATGGCAACATTATTTATTTCCATGCTCTTGGAAATATTTAAAAGATATGCTTGCCTTTGTGGTTTCTTTACATGAGACAGCTCTTTTATTCAATGATGGCTTCAAATTTTTGTTTGGGGCAGCTAATGTTTGTGTTTCACTAAAAGTAGATATGGCGGTTACTCCCTAGTTTGAACCTTCGGTGAATACATTTCTTTATGGCTATATTGTTTGGCTATAGTAAAAGTCTTTATTGAACGTGTTCATTATTCCTTGGCGCCGAGTCAAATGGCATATCTGGTGAAAGATCTGGCAGCTAATATAAATGAATTTAATTCAAGGCGATAATCTTATATGCTGGTGGCACTTGGCGAATTTTGTAATGTCCCCAGTCTAGTCAGTGTTCAGGTGCAGTGGAGTTAGCATATTTCTTGGACCCCCGTGGGCTGACAGGACTTGGTTAGAGGGTCAGTGTTCGTTTTGGTGGGTATTGCTATTCCCACCTCTTTCACCTCAGTATTGGTACCAGTGCAGGCAGATGAAGTTCAGTGTTCGTCAGCTTCTGACGGCACGACATTATACTGAGTTTGGAGGAAGTTATGAATATTTCAGTGGTTAAGTTATGTATTTAACTTAAATGATTAAATATAAAGTCAAATTGACTTTATAAGGAAACGCCACTTGAATATAATATAAAGTAATAAAAGATTACTTTATAAAGTGATATTAAAACCACTTAAAGACCCAGGAAAGTGCGCCCAAGTATTTTTGGGGAAACTATTGAAAATAAATCAAAATACATTTATATGTATTTTAATGAGGAAATCGTACTTTCTTGGAATTTGTGCCTTTTGTGAGTATAAGGCAATGCATTGCAAGTCAACCTAATATCAGATTATCATTTGACATTGCAATTTCTTATTTTCTCTGTGATTTGTCTAAGGGTGAGGGTTACAAAGAAACTTCATTGAAGAACGAGAAATCTTCATTGGATCTGTGATTGTGAGGCTGTGAGACACCAGCCGAATGGTTGCCATTGATGAGAGCTTCAATAGGAGGTTCTTCTATTCTTAATCAGAGTATGTTTGTTCAGTTATTCAGTATACAGATGCGGGAGAGGGCTTACACTTGGATCGCCTTTATCTTCTGCCATATTTGCTTCAGAATCTTGCAATAGCCAGAGGCCGTACACCTTGCTTTGGTGTGTTTCCTGAGAAGAGGCGTGGCAATTCTTGAGGCAAAACGCCTCCCTTTTGGTCTATTTCTCAGCTGGATTCTTGGCATCCCACCTTCTCAGCTCTCTTTCTTCAATTACATTGTGGGAGAACTCAGATCTAAGACCCTAGCGTACTTTCAGGTTATTTCCAGCCATTGTTGCCTGGCAAGCTTGATAATTTCTTATTTAAATAATCTGGAGGACTACGGGTACGTTTATTGTTTGTAAATTCATTGTATGTACTACCAAACATAATTTTCAGTACCAGTTGAGCAATAATTTCTCGCATTTTACTTTTATTTGCAATTATATGTTGTACGCCCCTTCTACTTTTGTCTAGAATTTCTCTGAAAAACTTAAAAAACACAAAAAGATAAGCAGAAAACTAAAGGGGTTAAGTTGGAGCCAGCTGGGCTCATCTCAAATTTCCTATCAATGTATTGATTTTTCATTGTTGCAACGGCTTGGTGTATGGAGTTTTGGAGGCATCAATTCTTCTGAATATATGATTATTTTTATGCGTCAGAAATCATTAGTGGAGACAGTTTCATGCATATCAGCCAATATTTTGTATTGCCTATTTTTGATGTATGAAGGCGTCTTCTTCAAGTTTAGTGTAACGGCTTCTGCAGATGATGACACGACTTCTACAGGTGAAACAAAATTGAATTCGAGCAGAAGGTTATGAGCTGAAAAAAACGGAAGTCTGAAGTGGCGCAGCAAATAATTACATCGCTTTTATCAAATTGTGGGCGGCAGCTATTCTGGGTCATGCTCTTTTAAGAGCTTTCTTTATATCATTCTTGTTGTCTGAAGATGGCGGCTATTTTTAAAAAGATATCTATTTTCGGACTGCTTTGATTTCAAAAAGATTTTCTTTATCGAGCTTTCGGGGGGAAGGGCGTCGGTTTCATAAAAAAATGAATTTAAAACTTTGGACGTCTTCAGATTTGATGAGTACAAATATGAGGAGAGTAATTATTATTTAAGTCGGCTCTTTCATTCTTGTATATGGTGAAGTTATGAAGATATTATTTTTGGCGTGGGTGTGCTGGTTGAAATATTTATCTTCGGTATTTCTTCAGTGTTAGATCACAGTTTTGATCAATACATCATCGTTTTTCTTAGTATGTCGGGAGGTGTGATTTGGTGAAGCTATGTGTTCTTATGTGTGCGCAAGCTCAACATTTTTAGAAGACCTTATTCTTGTATTGAGCGTATGAACGACACTGATGGCTCTGTTTAGGAGAAAGCATTTTGTGGAGTAGTATACAGACGGTTTTGAAGGCTTCTGAGTTTGTAAATCTTAGACATGATTATAAGGCATGGGAAAAGCTGTTGAGTCTGTGTGTGCAAGTGCCATGGAAAGAAGGTGATAGAGTCGATGCCATTTCGTGTTGACATATCTTCTGCAGTGGGGGCGAATGTCCTGTTGCTGTTCTAAGGGGTCTTGATGCGTGGGAGTCATGTTTTGTTAAAAACTGATATGAGAATGTTATATATTTATTGTCACCTCTTTAGCCATGGGCAGTATGAAAGTGTGAGTAACTTCTGGGCTAGTTTCGCTTGATGTGAAGCCGTGACTTTCAAGATACTATTCTATTGCTTGTTTTGAGTTCTAGGTGTGCAGAAATTTTCTGAGTCTACGGTGTGTGAAGCCCTTTGGAATTCATGGGTGTATGTCTTTTCTGAAGAAGTCTCCAGGAGTGCCTCTTGAAGGCTAGCATTAATCGGCTGCTGCATCTTTTTCTGTAGAAGATGAAAGCTTGAATTGTATTCAGAACTCTGATTAAGTGTGTTGTGTAAGGAGTTTCTGGAGCTGCAATCTCTTTGTGTGTGTGCATTGCTTTTTGCTGTTACAGATTGGAGTATGGTTTTAAATAGCATGAAGGAGTTCTGATATTACCTGAGAAATTTTTGTGTCTTTTGTGAAGTTATAAGATCTGGTAATTTGCCGTACCTGATTTGAAAGGCTGTGCTCAATTAAAAGGCTCATTTTGAAGAAATTTGTAGCTCTCAGTCCTGTGAAGTGCAGTATATCCTGGTTTGAAGTTGTTAGTTTTACGATCAGATATTAATAAGCAGATTTTTAATTCAAATTCAAACAAGTAGACACAGCATATACCCTGGGAAAACCCTCCAACTTGAGGGAGAAAAACCCAGCAACAATATATCACTTATATATTGAATATGAAACAATGATCTCCTTTACAATGAGGCCGATTATGAGGCCAAGCAACAGCACCACAACTTGATGCAACAACAGAATAATATATAACTCCTTGCTGATAATAAACTCAGCCTCCTTCAAGACTTCGATCTGCACTTGATGAACTTCGATCTGTATTTGATGAATTCGCACTTGTATCAACTCGAACTTATGAATAGAATGAATGACATACAATGAGTGAGCATTGCATATATATACAAGGGAGAAAGATCGCGTCCCCTTCAAGACCAACATGTCAGCCTTCAATAAAAATCGTGTCTCTTCAAGGTTGCGGATACGAACAAGTCGGCCACATTTAATTATTATCAATAATTAAATATTATATTTTGTTTGCAAGTGAAGCGCCCCTTCACATTCAAATCGGTCTCAATAAATTGAATAGCCAAAAGGCTATATGAGATTTATTGTTTCAAGTCGTGGCTGGAAGTGACGCCCGACGCTGCAACATCAATAGAAGTGTTCTCTGATTTTGGACAGCGTGTTCGTGAAATGAGAGCCTCACAGTTCATGTGAAGGCAGAGATTAAGATCAGTGTTTTGCAGATTTGTATTCGAAGACCGGAGTTGGTGCTTCAGCCACTGGAGTTGGTGCTTCGGTGTATTCAGAGTTGGTGCTTCGGAGGGTTGGTGCTCTCGGTGGGTTGGTGCTCACTAAATGTTTTCAAAGTTGGTGCTTCGAAGAGAGTTGGTGCTCTCGGTGGGTTGGTGCTCACTAAATGTAATCAGGATTGGTGCCCATTCAAGATAAATAAAAGCAATATTTTGTCGTGGTTTTTTACCCGAAAGGGTTTTCCACGTAATCCTGGTGTTTATCTTGTTAATGGTGCTTGATGATGCTCTTAATGTTCTGATTTCTGATTTGCTTGATTAATCTAGTTTAAAGTTTTAAAAAGTTCTGAAATACTGATTCAACCCCCTCCCCCCCTCTCAGTATTTCCTGTGCACTCTTCAGTAAGCACTTTGGAGAGATTTCATATAACCATTGTTATAGAGAATGCAACCAGGTAGCAGACTATTTAGCAAATGATGGGATCTCATAACTGACATTTTCGGCAAATATAAGTGATGATTCAAATGATAGGTATATTGGATAGCCCTTAAAGTCGAACTATCCCTTGGGAAAGATTAGCAAGGACCCAGATGAGTGGCACATTGCATCAATTTTAAAGGCAGAGGCATTTCCTTTAGAAACATCTATTTCCCCCAATTTTCATTCACCACTCCTGACTTTATAAAATACCCACTCTAAATTATTATAATGAGTAGTGGAAGTAGTCATCTTTCTCATCGATCATAATGTTAGAAAGTTTATTAAATCATAGTATATGGTCAATATACTTGGTTATGGGGTAATTAGTTATCATATAGGTTTAAATATCTATTTAAACCTATTGACTAATAAATAGTTTACAATGGATATTTGGTTAGTGTAATTAGTAGTTGTTTAAACCATTCACATACGTAGATTATAGTTGAGAGAAAGGAGGGATATGAAATTTAAATACAGGGTTTGTTGAAATGTGCATACTATAAAAAGGAGCCCACCCAACAAACATTGTATAAAATATCCTTCACATTTTATAAATAAATCATCCTAATATTACCATGTATTTCATGGCAAAATCACAACATGAAATTAGAGCTATGAAAGATTCATAAAAGAAAGTGAGTTTTTGTTTAGCAATAATCTATATCCTAATTTAAGAGTAGAATTTGCAGTGTATTTGCTGAAGATAATCAAAGGCATTCCTCAGCAACCCAAGGTATGTTCGGATGTCATCCTTTCCAACAACAGCCTGAAGCATTGCAAAATCTGTGAACCAGTAAGCATCAATGAAGAAGTGCTTAATAAGAGGTGTTGAAGTATGAGGATTTTGAGTATTTGGAGCTGCCATGGACATGAAGTTGCTGCAAAGGTGCACTGAGATTTAGACAATTTAAAGCACAACAAAACACGCCCAGATATATATATATATATATAAGAATTCTACACCAGTTGCTTTATGAGAAGAGAAAAGCAATTATGTTGCTGCTGTTTAAACGAGGGTGTTTGTTTTAAGAGGAAGTGTTGGAAATTGAAAAAGAAAAAACAGCCCATTCAGCTAAACTAAAAAATAGAAAGCACAGCCTGAAAAGAGTATGAAAGCAAGCATAAGTGTGACAAAAGAATGGCTCCATTTGATATTATAAAGCCTTTCTATGGTTAATTTATAAATATTTAGAGCTTCTTTATATTTAATGTAAAAAACTAAAAATATAAAGTTCATATAGTGAACTTCTGAAATATTTTTAGTTAATCTGGAGAATTCAAAATAATTTTATATCTTTTAATCCAGGTTTAGTCTATCTGCAAAAATTTGCAAAGGTGGTCTGAAGTCATCGTGAAGATCCCTTTGTTTTTGTGTAAACTGTAAACTAGCCCAGGATGGTATTAATAAGATATCTCCTAATCCCAAAGGTTTCCTCTGATCATATTTTGCCATTTTACTACAATTCTTACTGTCTGTAAAAATAATTGTTTTATTGTAGGATTGTATTTTTCCTCTACAGTGGATTGGAAAAAGTTTATAAATTTGTAATATTTTATTCCTGAGGTGAGCTTTGCTAAAACTTTGCCAATTTGAGCATAACAACATTATTCAAGAACCCTCAGAAGGATTTTCCTCCTCTCACAGTTTGTGAGAATTAATTGCTTTCCCACTTTAGCTTCCTTAAAAGTCATTGTTTTGAACCTGGAAAACAAAGTTTTTGCAACAGCATGCATCACCGATGGTACCAAACACCTGTAAAAAAAAATATTTTGATTTTGGATGCAGGGGGACAGGAAGTACATTCTCAAGGAGTAAACAAGAACCAGAAAACATCTTACTAGTGCTGTCAGAGGACTTGCCAGGACTTTTAGAGAGCTCCGTGAAGCATTTAGTGGTCCACATGACCATCTGCATCAAATAAGTTGACTTAACAGAAAATCACAGGAGGCTAGAGTACAACTTCCAATCTTGAGCTGGCTGCTAGCCTAGAGATTGGATCAACGATTTAGTAAGTTGTGTCCAACAAAATAAAATCCTTGCCTACAGAAGACCGGTGTTGTTGGATGATGTGATTTAAACTCCCATATGAGAATTTCAATGAGGTGAAGTCCCATCTAAGGAGCATTTCTTTAGTAAGATCCACACTCACCGAAGATGATTGTTATTGTTCAATGACATAAGTCCCATGTGGAGAACACTTGACTTGAGATCCAGTTCTCCCCAGAGGAGCAGTTTAGCAAGCCCATATCCCATTGTGAAGTTATTGTGAGGCTGCTCCCACTACTCACTCTAAATTGTTGAGCTGAAAGTGTATCACAGTTCAAACATGTAGTTGTTTCTCTCCCAGCATTAGAACTATCGTGTAATAAAGGGAGGAATGGTAGGAAGTTTATTACACCATAGTATACGGCCAATGTACTTGGTTAGAGAGTAACTGGTTATCATATAGATTAAAATATTTATTTAAATCTACTGACTAAATAAATAGTTTATATTGGGTATTCAGTTAGTATGTTGAGTGGTTGTTTAAAACATTCTTATACATAAATTATAGTTGAGGAAAAGGAGGGATATGAAGCTTACATATAGGGCTTCTTGATATGTGCATCGTAAAAAAATGACCCATCTAAAATTTAATAAATATTCTTCATGTGCTATGCATAAATCATCCAAATATGACCATGTATTTCATGGGAAAATCACATGTAAGGTTCCTGCATGTGATGAGGCACACTGCCCTATTTTGGACTTGTGCAAAGGATTTTATTACCACTTTGTATGTTTTCATTCCCAAGTAGTTTGTTATTTTCATATGCATGCAAGGCTATAAGCACTATGATTTTGGTGTCTCAAAGTTTTTGGTGCTAGCAGAATAGAAAGAGTTGTTGTTGCTTTGTTAGTGACTCTGCCTATAGTGGAGCTGTTTCTAATAGGACTAAGACACATGTTCTTGTTGAGTTTTTTAGCTCAGTTCAAAAACTTCTGTATAGGTTCAATGTGAACGTGCAAGTAGTTCTAGTTATTTCTATTTGTAATTCACTCCAGTGATTAAAGTGAACGTATTTTATTTAATTAATTAAGTCTAATAAAGTGTAGATAATCACTAATGATTTAGACTTATCTTCCAAGTCATCTCCTTTGTGAGATAAGATTTCTATTTTGGAAGATTAGATATTTTAGCTGACTACTATAAAGATAGATGCAAGATAGAAGCATAATAACTCAGTATAGTGTAATAATTCCATGCAACTGTAGTTGAAAGGTTTCCATGTAAACTTCCGAAGGAATGCATAGCAGATTTCAAGGTGTAAATTGTTGCGTACTTGTGTTCATTTCTGCAGTTTGAATTTCAATGTTTTCTGTAATTAATTTAATGTTAATTTAAGCATTAAAAAATTAGTTACCGTGATTGGAATTTACTACCGTATCAAAGCCTAGGGTTTGTAATGTCCGCTTCCGATGCCTAATCAGGAGTGATTAATTAGCCTATTTTATGATCATTTATCAGGATCATCTTCCAAGCATAAAGTTTCAAGATAGTTTCAATGAAATCCAGAGATCAATCTTTCTAGTTTTAGAAAAAGTTGTTTCTTTTTTTTTATGTGTCTTGGATTGAGGAGATAAGCACGAAAATCACAACTTTCTATTTTTAGAATGTTTTTTTTGTTCTTTTCTACATTTTTGGTGAAATGTAGTAGATGGCAATGATAGAAGGTCCACAATATAGATTCAAGCTTCATTAAGCAAAAAAGGTTTCAGCAAGCAGTAAAATGATTGAAAACTCATCTAAGTTAGAGGTTTTATAGAGTCGCACTCAAGAATCGATAAATGGAGCAACTTTCATGAAATATTACATTTTTTTGCGAAGTAATTCAAAAACTCGTCAAAAAGCATTCCAAGCACCCATGCCTTGTTCATTTTTGGAGACATTTTTTAAGTCTTCAATTTTGGCATCCGTCATTAGTTTCCCAATTTTGACATCCATCCAAGAAAATCCCTTATGAGCGCCAATTTCACATTAAGTGGTCCAAATCCTTGGTTTGGCATCCATCAAGAAAAATCCCTAATGAGCACCAAAATTAAAGCAAGCAAACCTCTAATGAGAACCAAATTAGAATGTTTTATGATGCTAAGATCATTTTTTTTTTAACTGGGCACCTAAATTCTTCTAGGCACAAAAGTAACATGTTTTTCTTGCAAAAATGAAGATAGAAACAAAGGAAAAGTGGCACCTAACTTAGTATATGCACTCAAGTGAAGATTGTAAGGAAAATAAAATGAAATAGAAGAGAGAAATATCGAACCTAAGCTCTTTGTTTAAAACTTTAAAGCAACACCCAAGCCAAGATTGAAGAATAATTAAATAAAAGTATAGACAAAACCTGAAGATTAGAGCCCTTGATTAAGAATGACCCATGATTCTAAAGTCCTATCTTTTTGTTCTCATTTGGAAAAGAGAGGCACAAGGTTAAGAAACCAAGAGCGTTGCAGCTGAAGTTCTGGTTTATGAGATCGTACTTCTAGCTAAGCTAACTACTTTAAATCTATCCAGTTTTCTCAAAGAAAGCAGGCATGAAAATGGGCGAGGGTTTGACTATGTCAGTTGATAAGCGAGTTTAGATTCTCTACTTGAAGGCAAGGTGGCGCATCTATCATCTCAATCTAAACAAGCTTATTGGGCACAAACAGATTTAAGAATTTACCATGACAATCTTATGAAACCCTATGTGGCATAACACTTGATCGAAATAGTAAAGACTTCACAAACAGCTTTATCACCACAATCTCACGAAACCCTATGTGGCATAACCCTTGATTATAATGATAAAGATTCACAAAATAGATTTATCACCGTAATTTCTCGAAACCCTGTGTGGCATAACGATTGATCACAATGGTAAATATACATAAAACAGATTTATCATCTCAATCTCTTGAAACCCTATGTGGCATAACAATTGACCTCAATGGTAAATATGCACAAAACAGATTTATCATCACAATCTCACGAAACCCTATGTGGCATAACACTTGATCATAATGGTAAAGTTGCACAAAACAGAAAGAATTCACCATTACAATTGCATGAAACCCTATGTGGCATAACAATTAATCGTAATAGTGAAGACACATGAACAAATACCAAAGAGCAATATTGAGGGCAAGCTACGCGCAGCATATATTTCTCTTTCAAGAAAAAGTTATTTACAAATGAGCAAAAGCTCTTATTTATATACATCAAGGTGTAGAGACCCTAAAATCACCTTGAGTCATCTGATTCTTGCAATGCATGCAAGATTTTAACATAAACCCTAATGAAGTAAACTATCGGTTAACGGAAAGCTATCATCAGTTAACCGAAACATCTAATCTAAAAATGGACTATTGTGCAAGCATGCACGTCCTTATTGAAAGCAAGTTAACTGGAAGACTACCATCAGTTAAAGTAAAACCCTAAAATAAAACTCCAAGTGTGTAAAGCTGATCTCAGAATAGATATGCATGTGATGACAACATCGAGTTAACTTGAAAGGGTAACACCAAGTTGAACTCGTGTGTGTAATGTCTATCCTGACAGGTGGAAACTGAAGTCTACTGGTCGTGATCTCGAACAAGCAATCCCTCAACGAGGCTGCCAACTGCATCAACATCTGAATGTCAGCAATTTGAGCAATCTTGGCAATCTTCGCACACTCAAACTAGCATTTCACTAACTTATAGCTTTGGCGGCTCCGTGACTGAAGTGATGGCCATTATCTCATCTGCAGCTTAATACAAATAGGTCTCAGCTTTTCTAACGAAATCATGAATTAAGACCGATTTGAGTCGGTCAGTCTGTATTATGCGTACTCACGAAAAGAAACTGCTGTTATTTGTGAACGGCTATATTGACAATTTTTAAAACTAAAAGTAGCCCTCTTGAGGCTAAAATAGCCTTCGAAGAGTTATTTTCAGTGAAAATCGAATATAAGGTTTTGTCGAGGAAAAGAAGATTCTAAGACAACCCAGAATGTCAGATTTGCGAAAATTTGGCTTCTACTCGACCATGCAAGGAATTTTCGGTTGAGAAAATTAGAGCCTCGAGAACTGATGCTCTGGAGTAAATTTTCTTGAAAAATTCTGGCACATGGGTTTTCTCGAGGAAGCTATTCTGAATCAACCCAGATGATTTGTTTTGCCAAAAGTCGCCAATTCTTCAAACATGCGAAAGAATTTAAGACGAGAAATAGAAGAATTTAAGATAGAAGAAAGAAGTTTTTAGTGCTCTGCTTCTGCTAAAATCGCCATCTTGTCTGAAGTCTGCTGATAATTCTGACTTGTACCTGCAAATAAAATGTTTTGATGTCTTCGCCAATGATTGTTGAGGAAGAATTTGCCTTTGGTTTGCTAAAATTCGCCTTTTGGTTGAAGAAAAACGAATTTTGACTTTGAAGATATGAATTGCCTTGAAAAATACGAATCTCCCTTGAAAATACGCCTTGTGAATGAAGAAAAACGAATTTTGCTTGAAAATACGCCTTTGCCTTGAAGAAAAACGAATTTTGCTTAAAAAATATGAATTTCTCTTAAGAAAAACGAATTTCTCTTTAGCTTTGTGAATAATAAATGAAGATGGCGCCATGCTTAAAGAAGATGAAATTCGCACCAATTTGATAACTGCAAGAATTCAAAACCCTGATGAAAATAGAAGACCTCTGATTGGTTGCCTTTCAGTTCCACTGCCACTGACTGGAAGTTCGAATTCGAATAAATATAATAAAATATTCATTATCATGCAAGAGCGCCAAAAATAGAAAATCGCCATCTTATGCATATTTTGAACTTCAGTTGACAATTTTGTTGAAGCTTTGAGATTCATCGTTGAGCTTTACCGATTCTGAAAATTCAACTCTTGAGCTCATAGGCATCCATTTGCTCAAGTTATTTCACTTTT